>OY992896.1:32780031-32927531 GCA_963921405.1 Cepaea hortensis
TCTTAGTCATTTACTCACATTACTATTAGAGGTCGGCTGGCATCCTTGTTGATATTCATACTGTTGACAATTCTCTTTTTTAAAAGAGGGAACACATATTGTCCATGGCGGGTCATTTCTTGGATTCCCAGGCTTGTGACTCTCTCCCTTGACCCGTGACAGTATCTGTGTGTAGTGATAACAAAACAGGGTGCCTCAGGTGATCTCTACGACAACTAGCATCAAGTGGCACTTACAAACGGTAATGTTAGTACTGAAGACAGCTCTGAGACAGTTCGGTTATACATTAAGGGGACACATGCTTGACATGTGGAAGTTGGGGGAAAGAAACGAGCAGATAAAGTTACTGGCTCTGCATCATTTCAGTAAGCATGGATCGTGCCGACATTATTAATGCTCTAAGACAGATTGGAGGTAGGAGGACTTTGACGTTAGCAAATCCACATCGTTCTCTGGAATGAGAGTAAGAATTAGCATTGCCAGACGCGAGAAGCACATTGGGAGAATGAGGGGGTCTCGTCAACCAGCACAGAACTGGAAATGTTAGCGGCCGGACGCTTGTGAAGGCGAAAAAATGGGCGGGGTGTCTGAAAACCTATCGACATGCACAGAGTGCACGGATGATAATCCACTAGATAACTAACTAACTAACTGACATTTTGGACTATCGAGAAACGGTGTTATTTAAAAAGTTAGATTAGCTCCGTAGATAAGTGTTGTGCTGCCCAAGCGGTCTAATGAAAGTGCTGTAATAATTAAAACGATGCAGGTATTGGCTACGGAAGAAAAAGAATTAGAACACTTACTCTTGAGAAAAAACAATCATATGTAGTAACTGTTAATACACATTCCTATTTCTTTAGACAAACATATATTTACTATTCGCTTTTCTCATGACCCCGAGCCGATAGGCAAGCGTGGGCATTAAGGTGACTAACTCATGCTGGCCGGTCTTCCTGGCGAAGGTGTTAACTACTTTCTCGGTAATCTCGTATATCCACGTGAGGAACACAGCTGCACGAGATTGGGCAGCAAATCGCGTCACGTTGATAACTACCGGGTATGTGAGCCTGTCGCTCAGAAAGCAATGAAAAATTACTGAGCGTAATCTTGCCATCTGATTTTTTTTTTTCTGTCGGGGGAAAAAAGAAAATCCTAACCTGCACAGTTCGCGGCTACTGCACTAGCCAGACGGCCTTAATTCCTCAGGCTCAAAGACCCCTCTGCCATACACCGCAAGGTTCTATATTGGCAGTAAATGACAGTTCACAGTAATCTTGCCAAGAACATCACCATCAGCAGAAAAATGCTGGTGGTGATTGCAACGTCCAGTAAGGGATATGTAACTTTAAAAATAAAAAACTTCTAGTGACCTAAGTTAGCTAATTCTCCTTCACTCAGTCCCACTCTGGGGCGCGCGCGCACGCGCGCACACACACACACACACACACACACACACATATATATATATATATATATATATATATATATATATATATATATATATATCACCAATTGTGTAGAGAAGCTTCAGTGTGATATTAACCACATAACTGCGTGTGTGCTGATTAGTCAATGAAAATATAGGACTTGTGCCTCGTAAGGTGTGGACTGGAGTCCGTGATTTGTTACGTAATCATGCTTGATATAGTACAATGTATGGTCACTTGTGTAGCGTCCAGTCACGTGTCACACGGAGCAGCATTGTGTCGCAAGAAAAAAACGGCACCAGACCATCTCAGCAAATCTGTGTCTGCATTTTGCTTGTGGAAACATGTTGCCAGATTGAGGCTTTGTATGCGTAATATGTCAATTATTCAGCGCGGCTGTCGGAATTGCAGATTTTCCGACTGGCAGACAAGGGCTTATCTGTGTTTTATATGAGTGTATATTTGTACAGTTATGTGGTGAGGTGTATATGTGTGTGTGTGTTTGTTCACCTACAGAATATGAATGAATGCAAAGAAAAAAGCAGTCAACTCCATAATGTTTGTCTTCAAATGGAGCGGGTGAAGGCCAAACTAATTTTCTCTTATTTGCATTTGTTGGATACCCCAGCAAGAAATCTTTAGCTTTTATTTTACATGTTCTACATTATGCTAATTGGGAAAGCTAATCCACACGCATAAATCAGTCCAGTGCACTAGTAATAGCAGCATGTGAATCGACTACGCTTGAGTTTGAAGAAAGCGAACGTAAAAAGACATTATTAGTACCCCTTATCTTTGATTAAGTGTGTCGCCTTGCAGAGTCAGGATGACTGTTTTAGACATCCAAGCGAGGGTTAATTGTACTTACCCCGGCCAAATTTCTTTCACAATCAATTTTAACAACTTTAACAATATTCATTCATTCATTCATTCATTCATTCATTCATTCATTCATTCATTCATTCATTCATTCATTCACTATAGTCTGTTCACATTTGGGTGCCTCCATATAAACATACGTATCTCAGTAACCAACTGAGGGAAAATGATGAGATATAGCATATAACCTTATCATTATGTCCACCCATCAAAACAATTTTTGTTCTGGAGATTGTATAACAGATTTCAATGTTTATTTATATGCGGTATATAATTTACGGGTCAGAGATTAAGTCCATATTTTTGAATGTATTACACCTTCACCCAGACACACCAGCACTTCTTAAAAAATATTTCTTCGTGGTACAAGTTATGGCACGAACGGCGCGCAGTTAAAAGGGAGTGTTCAGTGGTGTCGTCAATGTGGGTTCTTTCATGAAACGTGATTATATAAATAAATCTTACTATTAATATAATATTAATAGTTATTATTTGAATGTGTGAATATTGTTCAATGGGATTGAATGTGAAATTGTGTACACTTCAAAGCATCGCTATGAAGTTGTACACATATATTTTTCAAGAAGCTGATCGCAGGAAACTGTTTCATACTGTTACAAATCCCGACAAAAGAACTGTGCATGCATTGGGTTTGAGTAAACGGATATTTCGTCGATGGGTACAAGAATCTGGAATGAAACCAACACGCGATAAGCAAACGGTAGGTAGAAAGGCAATTGTAGACAGCCTTGACAAGGATGTCATAAGGCGAGCGAATATAAAAATGCTGGATGCCAAAGAAACAGTGACTGTAAGAAAACTTAGGGTTTAGTTGAGAAAGAACAATAACATAGAGCTATCCAAAACAACTTTGTGGAAAATTATAAGGACATTAGGCTTCACGTTTTGAAAGTACAATTTAGGTAGAAATATCCTTTGCGAGCAACCGCATTTAGGAGCCATGAGAAGCAGATACCTACGTGAAATAAGGGAAATGCGCAAAGAAAATTATGACATAATGTATTTGGATGAGGCGTTGATCAATGCGTACAACACAAGTGAAAAGGAATGGCAATCAGTAGATGGAAAGATAAAGCGATATGTGCCCAGTAATAAAGGACAACATTTGGTCATAGCCTATGCTGGTAGTACTCATAATGGCTTACTACACGATGCTGGACTACCTACCAACCTAGCAACCATCGTACGTACGTACGTATGTGCGTGCGTGAGTGCTTACGTGCATGCTTGCATGAGTGCTTGCCTGACTGCCTGCCTGTCTGTCTGCATACACGCACACAGACAGACAGACAGACAGATAGACAGACAGACAGACAGACAGACAGAACGAACGAACGAACGAACAGACTTTATTTTCAAAGGGTAACAAATTGGGCACGCAGGCCCGTCTTACATTCGGCCCTTCCAATCATTCATCTTTCTTTCATCAACAGTGCATAGGAAAAAAACATTGTCACATGAATTTTGTAAACATAAACAATGCATATTACTATGTTATGAGACACATCCACCACCCACCCACACATCCCCCATTCACTCCAACTTCCCCACCCAACCACACACACATACAATACATTCCCCCACCCATCCACCACATCCCTACACCTACACATCTCCCCACCCACACACACCTCTCACCCACCACACATCCCATCCACCCACACCCCAAGCACACATACATTCAATAACCCACACATCCCCCACCTACACACATCTCCCCACCCACTCACATATCCTCTACCCGTCCCATTTCCCACCAACAATCACTCACCCAATATCCTCCTCCACCCACACACCTCCAACCACCCAATCAAACACACATTCCTCAGCCACACACATGTCTCCCCGTCAACTCACATATTCCGCACCTACCCACACACAAATTCTGCACTCACCCACATAATCTCCCATCTCCCCCAGCCCACTCACAGATCCCGAGCCCGCACCTACAAACATCCCCCACCATCTCCTAACCTGCACACACTCACCCACCCACATATCCTCTACCCACCCACACATCCTCTACCCACCCATCCCCCAACCAAACATCCCTTAACCACACACCCTTACTCATATACAATCACCCACCCACACATCCTCTACCCAACCACACATCATCCACCCAACCACACATCCTCCATCCACCCATTCCCCCAGCCACACATCCCTTAACCACACACCCCTACCCATATACACACACATCCCCACCCACGCACAATCTCCCTACCCATACAAACATCCCTCACACACATCCCCACCCACCAACACATTCCCCATTCAGAAACACACACCTCCCATCCACGCACACACAACCCATACATTCATCCCCTCACACATCCCTAGACACACGTACTAATCCCTCAACCACTAACACCCACACATCCCTTACCCACTCATCAACACATACATCTCCTATCTACCCACCCACACTCACACATCCCAACCACCCATCTAAGCACACATCCCCCACCCTCACACACATCCTTCACCCACCCACAAACCCAACCACACCTTCACCCACCCACACAAACATCATTTAACCACACCCAGCTCCCCTCCCACACAATACTACACCCACACACATCCCAAAGACACATCCCTCACCCACACACACATCTATCCACACATCTCCTACCCATCCACACATCCCCCAACTACAATCACCCTCACTACCCACACATACATCCTTCATTCAGCCACACACACCCCCACCCACACACACATCTCCAAATCCATCACCCACACCCATCATGCACCCCTCCCCCAACCCAAACACCCCCACACACATTCACCCACACATCTCTCACCCACACACACTCCCCACCCATCCACCCAAACATCCCACACCCATACACATCCCTCACCCACACACACATCCCCAAACCCACAACCACCCCCATCTGCACACATCTCCCACCCACCACATATCCCCACACCCACATCTCCCCACCCACACATATACCCCCACCCATCCCATAACCCACCATCAATCATCCACCAACATATCCTCCTCCATCCACTCACCCACAACCACCTACACAAACACACATCCCCACCCACAAACACAACTCCCCATACACCCATACATCTCGCACGCACCCACACACAAATCCCCCACCCACACACAATCCCCCACCCACCCACACAAACCCACCCCTCCCACCCACACATCCTGAGCCCACCCACACACATCACGAATCCACCCACACACACATCCCCCGATCCTCCAACCTACTATTATGATCAAACTCCCACACTTTACACACACATACAGTGACGATTGTCGTGAGCATTGTCGCAAAATTGTAAAGAAAATGGAGAAAAATTGTACATATACATTTTGTAACTTAAAAATTAGTGATGCAATTCAACTCTCTCTCTCTCTCTCTCTCTCTCTCTCTCTCTCTCTCTCTCTCTCTCTCTCTCTCTCTCTCTCTCTCTCTCTCTCTCTAACGCTCTCACTCACATTACAGTAATGTTATATTATACATGATAAAATCAAGTGTCATACATACAAAATGATAATGTGAAAGATGAAAATACACAAAAAATATGGAATGGCATGTTACAGGACATGATGCGAGCACTGAATTCTCTCTCTCTCTCTCTCTCTCTCTCTCTCTCTCTCTCTCTCTCTCTTTCTCTCTCTCTCTCTCTCTTTCTCTCTCTCTCTCTCTCTTCTCTCTCTCTCTCTCTCTCTCTCTCTTACGCAGGCACACACACATTCCCCACACACACACATATCCCTCACATACACACCCATACATACATCCTCACATCTAGACAAATACTTGATGCCTCACATGATCACTGAAGCTAATAAGAACAAACTCCCACACTTTACACACAATTGAGACACTGACGATTGTCGTGAGAATTCTCGCAATTGCAAGTAGTGGAGAAAAAATTGTACATATACATTATGTAGCTTAAATATTAGTGATGCAATTCAACTCTTTTTTTTCCCCCCCCCCCTCTCTCTCTCTCTCTCTCTCTTTCTCTCTCTCTTGCGCTCTCTTTACATACACACACACTCACACTCATTCACTCTCTCTCTTACTTACACTCACTAACTCTCTCACTTGCTTTACAGTAATTTACAAGAATTCATTTTATGCATGTTAAAATCAAGTGCATCAAAATGATAATATGAAAAAAATGAGAATACACAAAACATATGGATCAGCATGTTAGATGACATGCGTGCGCTCAACTCTCTCTCTCTCTCTCTCTCTCTCTCTCTCTCTTCTCTCTCACACACATGTACATACACACACCCACACACATCATACCCACGCAATACACACACCTGCACACATCCATATACTTACTCACACGTACTCACATAACACCCGAATATACACTCCCTCGCATACACTGCATGCATGCACACTTACACATACAAAGATATACAATACATACACGAGCACACACACAGACTCATCCATACACACATACACACACGCACATTCCGTCGCCCTGCTACTGAGTGAGTGCGTGGCGCGACACTGTGAGCTGTGAGTTTCATGTGAAGTGCTTTTGAATCTGCCCAAGTTTTTATTTTTGGAACGTGACTGCATGTTCGGAGCGATGGCAGGTGGCTATGTCCCAGAGTTGACCAGTTTTTGCCTTATGCAGAAATGCGTGGCTGCTGGGCTTCTGGTTGACTGCCACTGCCGTCGGTGATGAACTATATGTTCATGGACTGTGTAGGTGAACATCTAGGAAACATTCAGATAGGAAAACGACTGCCGATTCCATCAGAGATGAATTGGGTGTTTCGTGGGGGACTGGTGTGTTGACATTCTGGCGGCGGCATTATGCACAGTGTATCTGTGCGGGCTGTTGTTTGTCCACTTTTCACATTGGGCAGTGGGGAGCGTTTTGTGTGATATTCACTGGCACAGGAACGGAGCATAATGGGGACGACCCGTTGCTGTGAAGTTGGAACTGCGACTAACTAACTAACTAACTAACTAACACACGCACATGCATATAAACGCATAAAAACACATGAACGCACACTTTAACACACGTACAGACATACACACAGAGTCACACACAGATACACACATGTACACACATATACACCCATACACACATCCAGACATGCACACACATACATTACACTTTCTCATGCACTCTCTCATTCACCCACGCTCTCTCTTTTACCCACTCACTCGCTCTCACACTCACTCATTCGTGCACATACACGCATACCCACAAATTCTCTCTCACTCACGCTCCCTTACTCACTCATTTACTCGATGACTCTCTAACTCACTCTCACTCACTAACTTTCACACTCTATCACACAGACAGGCAGACACACAACACACCCACTCTCTCAGATTCATTCATTCTCTAACTAAATCTCTCACACATATGTCCACACACTCACTCACTTTTACACTCACTCAGGCACACGCGCATGCATACTCTCTCACTCTCTCTATCATACTAATTCTTCCACTCACACTCTTTCTCACTCACTCTCTCACCCACTGTCTCGTTCACACACATACAGTGAAGAATGATAGTGGAAAAATGATACTAGTAGGTGACTTATGGAGGCGTATAGTCGGTATGAAGTAAGTATTGAAAGAGTTTTCGGTTGAATGTGTAGGGACTCATTGGTGTTTTCAGTTCTGTTGGAAGGCTATTCCACAAGTGAGCACCAGAATATGCGAAACAAGTTTTGTATAAGTCTAATCTAGGCTTAGGAAGCTGTAATAAATTTAAGCGCTTACTGTTCATTGCATTAGATTGAATTAACGGTAGAAGATAATCTGGGGTATTTTCAGATATAATTGTATTCACTAATTTGGCTTTGTTAAAAAGGAAGCGCTTTTGAAGTGGTAGAAGTCTTAGATGGCTGTATAACTTATTACTTTCAACGTGCTTTATGCTAGAAACTAGACGTATAGCGCGGTTTTGAAGCGAACACAATCGTTTCATATTAGATTTAGGGTAGCCATCCCAGACTGTGGAACAATAATCGAGAGGTGATTGGATATAGGATGCATAGAATATTTTACGTGTGCTTTCATCCAAAAAGTGTTGAATTTTAGCAAGTTGGTAAACTTTTTGTGCTATTCTCTTGGTAAGGGCGTGAACATGAGGGCTCCAGTTTAAATGTCTGTCAATTAAAAGACCTAATGTTTTATGTTCATTTACATTAATTATAGGTAACGTGTCCACGTGAAGCTCGAGCGGTGTCCCAGTTATGGCTAGGGTCTGTAGTTTTTGTCTGGTCGTTATTAGCATGGTTGCAATTTGGTTTTGTCGATGTTAATTAACATGCGATTTTCATTGCTCCATCTACTAAGGTTGTCAAGATCGTTTTGTAAAGAGCTCTCTAAGTCACAAAGGCTCTCTTGACTTGTGTAAATAGTGCAGTCGTCCGCAAATAGATCACACGAAGTATTGAGGTATAAAGGAAGATCGTTAATATACACTGCAAAAAGCAGCGGACCTAGTATTGAGCCCTGAGGCACCCCAAAATTAAGTTGTGTGGGTCTTGATAGACAGTTATTGAAGGACACTACTTGTTGTCTGTCTGATAAAAATGACGTAATTAGGTCCACCATATTGGTGCCAGTCTTCATGTGTTTTAATTTTCTAATTAAAATATCATGATCTACCATATCAAAGGCCTTTTTAAAGTCTACAAATACTGCTCCACAAATGTTGCCATTGTTGATACAAAGATGCCAGTTATCGGTCATTTTTGTAAGGGCACTATGGCAAGAATATTTAGGTCGAAACCCAGATTGACTTAATTATTAGATCGTTGTTAATTAAATGATGTAGTGTTATTTTATGCATGTGTTTTTCTAATGGCTTTGATAGCGACGATAGTAAGGAAATAGGTCTATAATTACCCAAGACGCTAATATCAGTTGAACCATTTTTAAGTAGAGGATACACTTTAGCAACTTTAAAGGCAGATGGAAAGTAGTTTTTGGATAGGCACTGGTTATATATGAACGTTAAAGACTCACTAATAATAGGTGCAGCACACCGAAGAATTCTATTACTGATACCATCTAGGCCTTCTGAATTTGTTGCTTTGAGATTCGAGAGATATTTATATACTTCTGCAACAGACATCAAGGGAATCTCAGGGGGAATATTTCTAGAGCACTTCCCTTCACTGAATGATGACAGTGAACTTAAATTACATACTGAGTCTCGTATTGAGGACTTTAGATTCACTATTTCTGATTGAAAGAAGTAACTGAAATTCTCGCATGTTATAGAGTTTGGTATTGCTGACTCTGAAGAGTGTTTCTTGTTGGTTAGCGAGTTAATAGCCTTCCATATATTTGTATTATTTGATTTATCTACAATCAAATTTTTGAAATGATCTTTCTTTATCCTACGAATTTCATATTTAACTTTATTTCTTAGTCTGCGGTAATTGATAAAATCTTTATTTTTGTGTGCTGTATCTCGTTCTCTCATGATTTCGAGAACTTCGCTAGTGACCCACGGGGACTTATGTTGATTCTTGACTCGAACTTCTTTGACTGGCACATGTTTATCAAATACATTGTAGACTGTCTTTGTCCAGTAAGCTAGTGCATCATCCGGATCAGGAAGTTGGTAAACATGTTCAAGGGCTGCATTTTTTAAGTCGTCTAAAAATAAATTTTGGTTGAGAGCTTTAAAGTTTCTAAATTTGATGCTTAAATGTTTATTTTTAGGAGTTTTGAACCCAATTTTCGACCATGTACAACATATTGGGTAATGGTCACTAACTGCACTAACAGGAACAGAACATTCGGTAATATTAACTGGACAAGTAACATATATATGATCAATTATAGTTGAGGAGGTGTCTGTAACTCTTGTGGGACGATTTATTAGTTGTTTGAAATTGTAAGATAGAATGATATCTTCCCATGTCTGGTTGGATTTAGTAATATCTATGTTAAAATCACCTAATATCATGACTTCTCTACCTGCTGTAAACACCCTATCCATCATTGTAGTGAAACAGTCATACCAACTATACCCAGCACAGGGATTTCGATATAGGTATCCAATGAGAAACGATTGCTGGCTGACTGGCTTCACCTCTAACCAAACACATTCTATCTCTTCTATCTCGAGATCACTTCTACGGGAACAGTTGAGAGAATTTGAAATGTATACAGCAATACCTGTCTCTAATTTTTGATGTGCGTCTCTTCGAATTACTTTAAACCCCTTAAGAGAGATTTCAGAGTCGGTTATTTTGTCGTTGAGACGACTTTCTGTGATTCCAAACACATGGAACTGTTTGCACAGTATTACTGAAAGCTCAGGTAATTTATTGAGCAAATGATAGATGTTGAGATGGCCTATATGTAGACCATCTTTGTTGAGCCACTGATCGTGATTGGCGAACATTACACAATGAAAAGATGATGTCGCTTGTGGTAGAACAATTTCAGAGGTTTTGAAACTTTATTTAGTGGTAGTTACGACTATTAGAGGGGATAGGAAAATGTCTGTGATGGAGTGACATCATTAAAGCTTGGTGCAGGGCTGCAGGATTGTATTGCATTAGCTGTTGGAGTTGACAATTCCACTGATAAGAGTGTGGATTACCGTCCAACGAGGGACCACTGCTATGAGAGCTACTGGAAGTGCCTACATTGGAAGCAGGCATCGGGGGCACCGCAACATTGTTTATCGGTGACCCCTTTGACATGCTAGGTGGAGACTGTTTTATGGGCAAGGGAGGAAACAATGCACCATAGTTAGCAACATTGGGATTGGAGCCTGGGTCGCTATTTACAGCCTTGTATTCCTGGGGAATAGGCAAGGGTGGTGTGAGCAGAGGTTGAGTGTTTTCTGAACACTGAGAGATGGCTACAGCCGGAGGTGAAGATCGGTTTACTCCTGTAACTGAAACTGGTTCTAATTGTTGTGTACGTTCGGGATATTTTATGTTCTTCGCTAGTATGCTAGTTCCTAATTTTGAACAATGTAGTTGATCCTTATATAGTTTTTTCTTGGGAGCCCCGGACGGCGATGTGAAATACGGGGTATTATTAATGAAAGCATTGTTAGTTTCTTGACAAAATTTATGTAGAGTCAGATTGCCAGCATCGGCAGTGCGGCGCTGGAATCCATAACATGGCAGTATGATTGATGAAAAGAAAATAGATGCTTTAGGAAATTTCTTGCGCAACAACATCTCCAATGTTGCGAGTTGTGAGGTGCTTATGATGTGATTGTTCATAATATTGTTGACACCGATATGGACTGTTGTTCTTCTAATTCTATCATTCACCTTGAATTTCCGCAGTGTAGAGGTCAGTCTGTCAATGTCAGCTCCTGGTAGCGGGTAGATCGCGGTAGTTTCGCTGTCAGAAGATGACATGCGGTCACTATAGATTCCCTTGAGCAGAGAGTCTCCAATGACGACATGATTTGCACTGTCATCCATTGTTATTTCACGCTGTTGACGCGCCCGTTTGATTTCTTGCCACTGATCGCTGTCATCTTTCATGCGTTCTTGTTTATTATAGTCGTTGCTTGTTTGGGCTGGTTGTTGATGCTCAGTAGTGGTAGTGGCTGAGCTCTTTAACTTCTCGTCTGCTGCTGGAGAGTCTACACTTGAGGCCTGGGACCTATTGCTGACACGCACATCAATGGGGTAGATGGATGGTGCACGTTCTACAGGTTTAGTAGTGTTGCAGCCTGTGGAAACTAACTGCATGTCATTTTGCGACGAATATCCACTGGTCATACACACCTCTGCAGCACTATGAATACTTCCTGTTTGTGCACTTTTGTCAAATGACTGTGCACTCTTTAGTTTTAAGGCATGGATTGTTGTTTTAAAGGTGTCCTTCTCTTCTTTAAGGAGGCGGATTTCTTTTTGAAGGCGAGCGTTTTCTTCTTTAAACACGGCAATGATATTAGTTGTGTTGTTGGAAATAAAGTCTTTTAGCCTGTCCTCCAAAGCCTGGATGAGTTCACGACAGGCGTTGTGGTTGTGTGGTCCGGCTGAGGAAAGAGTGACTAAAGATGATGTGTTAGTCTCATCAGATTGGGCTACTGAACTGTGATGTTCGACCAGCTTGAGCTTGGGATCAGTGTCTGCAGATTCACTAGACCACACGTGTGAAGTTGGCGTTGAAGAAATTCGACGTTTGGGTGGCGTGCTCGTCAAACTTTTCCCCGTCTTGTCTTTGTTTGTATTTTCATGGCGCTTGGATAAAGTAGAGTTCCGTAAGTTGGACGCCATATTAGTAATGTATGAGGCTCCAACAGGCCGGGAGTACACACAAGTTCGCCGCCTTTCGGTAACGCGTGCTTGGCGACTAACCACGCGCTAGTCCCACATGGTTAAATCACACGTTGACGTTAATCGATAATTCGTAGTTTTCAAAACTGAACGTTCTTACCTTACATTTCACAAAGAAATCAGCATTTCACTAACTAATAGTCACATAAAATTAATATATTAATTAGTATTAGATCCAGTTTTTAGAAAAACACAGTGAAATACACAGCATCTCGATTGAAATAGGCACAACTTTGTTAAATTATATAAACATTGGGAGAGCTTGTGAAATCACGTCCGCTGGTAGACAGACAGACAGACAGACAGACAGACAGACAGACAGACAGACAGACAGACAGACAGACAGACAGACAGACAGACAGACAGACAGACATACATACATACATACATACATACATGTACGCACGCACGCACGCACGCACGCACGCAGACAGACAGACAGACAGACAGACAGACAGACAGACAGACAGACAGACAGACATACATACATACCATCGTACGTACGTGTGTATGTGCGTGTGTGCCTGCATGCGTACGTGCGTGTAAGCCTGCCTGCCTGTCTGCATACAGACAGACAGACAGACAGACAGACTCTCTTTTTGTCTCTCTCACACAGAAATATCTTTATTCATACATAAAGCAAACCATGCACATACACGCTTTCCCATAATAAATAATTGACACACACTTTTACATACGCAAATACACATGCGTTCATTCACATAATTACACACCTATCCACACTTCCGTACATACATACACATACCCATTCACTAAATGGGACTAACAGAAAGTCTGTCTGGGTGCATATCTCCCTGCCTGCCTGCCTGTCTGTCTGTCTGTCTGTCTGTCTGTCTGTCTGTCTGTCTGTCTCTGATTGATGCTTCTGTTGCCACAGCCGACTGTACTGTATACAGCCGTGCTCAGGTTTAGACAAGAGGTAGGAGATATGTATATAGCCGGTTTTCTAGAACCTCGGTATGATGTGTGTTCTTGTTGAAATCTCGGACTTGTGCACGGTATTAATAGCGGCAAGCTGCTTAATGTGCGGATTCTGAACGCCATCGAGTATCACATAAGGCATTAGCGAAACGTTCCATGGATATAAGCCGTGTACAGGCTTATCCTCGGTGACATGTCTGAGGGGCTATTCCCTGGTGTGTTTTCATCCAGTCTTATAGCTTGTATTGGCTTGAGAGATGAATGTGTGGCACAGATTCAATTTATACTACAGGAATGGAGAAGAAGAATAAGGCGAAGAAGAGGCAGGAGAAAAAGAAGAAGGAGAAGAAAAGAAGAAGTAAAAGAAGAAGAAGTAGGAAGAGGGTGTGGAGGAGAAAAAGGAGAGCATAAAGAAGACGAAGAAGCAGTGGAAGATAAAAAAAAAGAAGAAGAAGAAGAGTAAGATAAAGGAGAAGAAGAAGAAGAAGTAAAATGCATTGAATTATTTGTTAGTAAACCCAACAAGTAAATTAAAACTAAACATATAGATTGTTTATCGAAACGTTCAAAGCAAGACATTCTATAACAACATTTCAAAGATGTAGACAAATTTGTCACTATCAGATTATAAGCACACAGATTTATGTGATCAGTACATGTATCTGTCCGACGAATCTGATAACAATCTTTATTTCATGTTTGACGTCTTTTCTGCTTGATGTATGTTTGCTCATGTTTTATTTTTGTTTTTTTCAAAACTAAAATTGTGTTTATAATCTTATCTACGATGCTCATTTTCCTAAGGTATTCCATACATGTACTACTGTTGTTGATACTACTATTGTTGATATTACTGTTCTTGATACTTCTGATGTTGATACTTCTGTTGTTGATGCGTCTGTTGTTGATACTTCTGTTGTTGATACATCTGTTGCCATAGGGATTTGCCTTGTCCCCAGTGCTCTTTAATATCTACATCAGCAACGTCGCAGCTATTGAGACACCAGGTGTTGGTTGAGTCTTGACATTTGCAGATGATGTGCTGGTGACAGGGCAGAGATAGGTAAAGTTTGGCTGTAGATTTACGGGTGGCGGTGGACGGGTGACAGACTGTTGCAGGGACGACCGGGGCTGTTATAAACCCAGACAAGACATCGGTTGTGTGGTACTCTCTGGATAACCGGATTGTGGAGGCAGATGTCCCACTTACTATATTGAATGGATGTCTTCTTAGTGGAGAGAGTAAACTGGGGTGCTTGGGTGTCGCCTTGACTGTTGTATGTCTTTTGGGGATTATGTGGGAGCTTTGGTGGTGAAGGCTGGTAGGTGACTTTGTGCTTTGAAGGCTATGGCGGCGGCCGGGGTAGAGAAGAGGATGTTTTACAGGCTTTTTCAGTAGTTAATAATTCTGTCATTGAGTATGGTTACGGGCTGCTGATGGTATCGAAGGGCCAGCTTGAAAGGTTGGAGCGCATACAAAATGCGGCCATGCTTGTGATTCTTGTGTGCACGGGGGACACACCAACTGTGCGCATGAGGCATATCCTGGCGCTACCAGCTATGGCGGATAGGGATAGGGTCCTTCGGGGGGTTGCTGCAGATAGGGATCACCCCCTGCATGAGGCCATGGATATGGTCGGGGGTCGTGGACTAAGATGAATCCGGTCCTGAATAGCACAGGCGGAGATGTTTATACTTCAGTTGTGCAAATGGAACATAGGACCTCCTGATTTTGCTTGTTTCCGAGATGGCGAGATATCCGACCTCACCACCCAAGAAATCTGGGGCTTCAAGGCAAAAGAGCCGTAGAAAACAATGATGAACAGATGAGACGGATGTTTGTTTGCGCTGACTCGCTTGGAACTTAAGAGTAGTCAATACAAGCTGCATCTAGTGTTGTTGTTGATACTTCTGTTGTTGATACATCTGTTGTTGGTACTTCTGTTGTTGATACATCTGTTGTTGATACTTCTGTTGTTGATACTTCTGTTGTTGGTACTTCTGTTGTTGATACTTCTGTTGTTGATACTTCTGTTGTTGATACATCTGTTGCCACAGGAATCTGCCTTGTCCCTAGTGCTCTTTAATATCTACACCAGCAACGTCGTAGCTACCTCTGCCCTGTCTTTACACCAGCACATTATAGGTACATTATCAAGACTCCACCAACACACTACATCTAGTAGCACTGGATTAAATTTGACGTGTGGATTAGCTTTCCCTATTACTAGTGTCCCTCACCATCAAGCTAATCTACTCCAACTTCACAATTACGTGTAACTTACGTCCTCAAGTCAAGTACGAGACGTCAACATTTTAGTTCAACTGTAGAGGTTGGGCCGGTCTCTCTGGCCGAGGAGTTACAACACTTTCTCTCCGTAATCCCGTTTATCACGCAGGGTCTCGTAGCGGGCGAGAGCTGGGAGCGGTTCGACCCCCGCTGGTGATTTGCGGGATAACTGAGCCGGCCGTTCAGAAAGCAATGGCAAACTACAGAGCGAATCTTTCCAAGAAATCAAGAGTCAGCTGAAAGATGCTGCTGTTGACAGCGATGTCCTGTAAAGGATATGCAAATCATTGGTAGAGGTTGGACCCCTTACATCTCGACATCACACGCCGGATGTTTTAAGAACGCGCGTTCGTATCCATTCGTCTATGCTGACCTCCAGACGGATTATGATTATATAGGTTTCAATAAACACACACGCACAAATGCACAGACATGTGCACCCAGTCACGCATTATGAGTCACACTGCTTTTAATAATATCGTTCCTGTGTGATGTGATAATAGATGACACAACTGACGTGACATAATCATTGTTTGTTGTTGAGTACTGACCAGTCACGTGGCAATGAATCACTGAAGACCATGAAGTTAGAAAAGGTGATTAACCGTGACTCAAGAATATCGATCCCGCACAGAGGTGAACTGCGTATACAGGAAATGAGATACAGACGACTAACCCTGAAGCACAACACAGGGAAACGGCAGTACAGCAAGGAGCAGGGACGATTAGTAATATGCACAGAAGAACAATCCTTCTCTCGCTTTATTAAGAAAGGACGGGTATTTTATTTGGCCTGTTTATTAAGACAAGCAAAGAACAGTAGCGCCGTAAACTACCATACATGTCTCTAACATACATGTCGTAAGAGGCGACCCAGGAGGGTTGGTATAGTGCTGGCTACCCCACTCTATGGACAAATGTACGTGTAAAATCGAACCAACCATGAACAAGTGTAATATATTCAGCACCAACCAAACAGTAGGTTTGGACCGAACAAAAATAGATGGCGAAAAATGGGAAGTAGGAGCATGCCACGATTTTACATTGAAATATATAAACCCGTGGCAGATAGGGACATCGCTTAAGACGATTAATCATGCCATGACACTTAATCAGTTAATGACAAGGCATTAAATATAACTCAGACAGCCATGATGGTCAGTAAGTATTCTCTTAGAAGAAGTGTTGCACGGTGAGGAGGAAGCCCTATGGATTCGGGATCTGCGACTTAATCCTTTCACTTAGACCATCTCCAGAGTTGGCACCTGGGATGTCAGAACTATGTATGAATTGGGAAATACAGCAGAGCTGTAGAAAAGCCAATGTGATCAGGATTTTGGGGTTATGATAAACAAGGCAGAAGTGAGCAGACAAAAACTTATATATACAAAAGAGACACTGACCACACAGAGACAATGATCACCACAGAAAAAAACAACAACAACAGTGAACCTAAATGCTATATACTGAGGCAGAGAAAACATTAATAGAGTTGGAAGCAGTGAATGCTAGAATAATAAAAGCAGCATTCACATCCACAACAAGAAAGTAAGCATGAATGTGTGCCAGTGTTAGATAGCAACAATTGATACATATAGAACAGTTATGGAGACATTTTACAGAAAAATTCAAAGCATTAAATGCAATAAAAGAAACGGCAATATAAAGATATTGATGTATGACTTGAGTGCCACGATAGGATCGAATTAGCATATCCATTCCATATAAAGTCCGAATCATTTTACATGCTTAATCCAGACACTTGTTCTACGGCTCTCAGCTGAGGGATATGGCTGAGCACCTCTAAGTCAATATCCCCCGAATGTGAGAGCCTGGCGGTTTCTCACACTCTGCTGCATGGTGATGGTCTGCAGCATTTGCAGCCTACCTCGTGAACGTTACCAAAGGTGAAAAAAGTGTCCCCGGGGCACGCAATGAAATACTGTTCGGATAGCAAATCCATTACGAGGAAAGTCAATAAATAAAGGTTGAAAAGCGTTTCATTGGTATGAAATGGAATATTGCTTGGCTAGCGAATTCATTACGTGGAAGTCCGAAGCAACAACTTGCTGTGTGGATGTCATCTGCATACATATCCCGCCTGGTCTTCGGAGTTGCAGCCTGTGGTGAACGGTGGGGGGGGGGGGGAGGGGGGGACGTGACGATTCCTTGGGTGAGCCCGGTACCAGAGCGTTATGTATCGGCTCTGCAATTATGGAAGCCTCCTTGGATGGCGAGGAATGCCCATGGTCTGCCTGCCTTCCCTTGAGGGCTGTCCGTGATGTCTTCGGCTGTTCTATGTGGGCCAGCTGAGATAGGGATGACACCACAACAGTAAGAGTCGAAAAAGCAACCCAGAAGCACGAATGAGAATGATGCTTGGCTAGCAAACCAATTTCGTGATTGTCCGAACCGAAAGCTCGCTGAATGGATATCTTCTGCAGACTAACCTCTCGTGGTTTGCATGGGGAGCGGGCAGTGGCGAACAAAATGCCCAATATATGGAAGTGAGGAAGTGAAGCAGCCATGTGCAAGGCGTGATGATTCCTTGGGTGTGCCCAGTACCAGAGCGCTATGTTTCGGCTCTGCAATTATGGAAGCCTCCTTGGATGGCGGGGAATGTCCATGGTCTGCCCCTGCCTTCCCTTGAGGCTTGACCGGTCGTTCTAACATGACCAGTTGGGATGTAGGTGACACCACAAAAGTAAGAGTCGAATGTCCGTCGAAAAACCCAGGAAGGTTAACCAGGTCAACAAACGCCCACAGAAGTAGGATTTGTAGGCCTAACGGCGCAAGAACGCAACTCTGCTGTAAACAGGCACAATGCAATCACGTCCGGAAAAAACAACTCTCCGGATGAACGCAGGAGAAGAAGAAGCATCGAATAACATGGGTTGTGAACAGATCAACAATGGATAATTATTAACTAATGGTTGTACTGTGATTGCAAGACGCGCAAAATTTATATTCCTAAACAACAGTAAAGTAAATCACATTGATCAGGCGACTTCCGGTTTCAAGATGGCGACGGACGGTCATGTTGTTTTGTGTTCGTTAACTTTTTCGCGTAGGGGATGGATTTATTCATCTCTTGCGTGTAATTGGTGTGCCAGGATGTAAAACCAGGAGTTTATACTCAAGATCTGCGCGGGTGCTACGGAGTTCGTGCATCGAGCGAAGCCTTCCTTGAGTGAATTTTCAGCAGCGTGTGTGGTTCTCAGCAGTCTGTGTTTACGTTTTTTCAACATGGCGGAACAACGTGTGTTTTCCGAGGGTTCAGCAGTCAACATAACGAAGCGGCGTGGTAGCCGCGCAGGGAGGAAGAAACAAGGTAAGCGCGGTGGTTTGAGGCGTTTTAGACTCAAGTGTCACCGTCTAGGACTCAGGAACATCCGTATTCTATATTGGAACTGTGCCAGTGTAAAACAACGGGGCTCTATTTTAGAAACCCTAGTTTACAGGAACGACATTGTAGCACTCCAGGAGACGAGACTGGGCGATCAGCCACTCCGAATTGCCGGCTTCAAATGTTTCTACAACAGACGACATCTGGGAACGGCGATTCTCGTTCGCGACAGCATGGTGGCGTCAGAGCTAGACATGTCCAGTTGGGACAGTGACGATATACAAATACAGGCGTTGAGAGTTCATTCCAGTGTACCATTCGTGTTGGTGAATGTTTATGCCCGCAATGGGAGTATGGACGCCCAGAAGTGGCAGTGCTTAAGTGGCATATTAGGCCACGAGAGGAATGTTATTTTCTGTGGTGACTTCAACGCTAAAGGCAGATCATGGGGAAACACTTCCTCCAATACACAAGGGGAGGAGCTCGAGACTGCACTGGAAACCATCGACCTGGTTTGTATCAACAGTGGCTGTGTCACTAGGACAGCAAGCCGTCCAGGCGATGAGGACAGTGCTATTGATCTGGCGCTAGTTTCACCTTTACTCACTACAGTGTGTAGATGGGGTGTCCTAGGACACCATGGCAGCGACCACCACCCTTGCAGCATATTGGTGGAGAAAGGCAGAACCAGGCAGCACAAGCTAAAGGTAAAGACGTTCCAGTATGACAGTACAGGGCAAGATGTGGTGAGTAAAATAAGACGTGACAAGCGCAGAACGTTTCAGGGCAGGAAAAAAAGCTGGGAGCAGCCACCGTGGTGGAGTTTCGAGGTGGATAAGGCGTGGGTGGATAAGCGTAGTGCTGTAAGGAGATGGCAAAATGCCAAGAAGAACAGAGCTGGTCATCCTAGTCCCTGCTTGCACTTAGAAAGAGAGATGCACACAAAAGTAAGCTATTTCAAAAAACTGGTCACGGTGGTTAAAAGGGAAAAATGGGCAGAGGTGTGTCAAAGGGTAAGCACAGACAAGTCACTGAAATTGTTCTGGCGACTACATAAAAGCATGAGTGGTGTAGTCAAGAATAAGAGCATTTCTGACTTCCAAGGTGCTGACCTCATCTGGCAGAGGACTGACGAAGACAAGGGCAAAGCCCTCTTTGAACGCTACCTTGAGCAGGGCAACCAGACAGACATGGGAGGTCGAAATCTGGCCAAGGAGGTCACCTCAGACAGATGCAAGGTCCAGAACACTCCGGATGAAGACACAGTGACAGTGAAAGAAATCAAGGCTGTGCTTCGACGATCAAAAAAACAGTGCTCCAGGTCCTGATGGCATAAGATACGACGACATAAATAGGTGTACCGACAATGAGCTAGAGAAACTAGCAGACATGTACAACAACAGTATAGGGAGTGCTAGCATCAAGGAGGAATGGTTACACAGCTATCTGATTCCCTTGCCGAAGCCTGACAAAGACCACAAAAAAATTCAGGGATATCGAATTATAACCATGCAGAATACAATAGGCAAGCTGCTGGAGAAGGTAATTGCCAGGAAAATATCAAGCCAACTAGAGAGGCAAGGTGTTTTCCCACCTACCCTGGGTGGGTACCGTCCAAAAAGAGAAACCTGGACCAATGCAGCAGTCTTTGCCCAGGATGTCTATGAAGGTTTCCACTCAGGCACTGAAACCGTTGCTGCAGCGATTGATCTTGAGGACGCATACAACAGAGTACCACTGGATTTTTTAATGTTTCAGCTTCTTGAACTAAACGTAAGTCCATTCCTCCTTAGTTGGATCGCTGCAGCCCTCTTCCAACGGAAAGTAGTTTTTAGATGTGGCAGTTGGACTTCGGAACCAACAACAATATATCCTGGCCTACCACAGGGATCACCATTATCTCCGGTACTGTTCAACGCCTACACAGTGAGAATCACCAGTGAGCAGATCACTGGACCTGGCAGGACATTGTCATATGCCGATGATGTTTTAGTGTATCGTCAGGGTAAGGATAGAGAGGAGGTTGCTGGGGAACTACAAACCGAACTCAATCGCATAAGTACTTGGTGTGATGAAGCTGGGGCAATGGTTAACCCAACAAAGGCAACAGTGACTTGGTTCTCGTTGAATAATCATATTGTCAACAATCCAACACCAACTGTAATGCTGTGTTCAGAGACGGTGGAAAGAACGCAGGCAATGAATTACCTGGGGATACGGTTTGATCGAAGCCTTGCTTATAATGTGCACATAGACCAGGTGATAACAAAGGCCAAGCGGGGTTTGGCAGCGATGCGGGTGATGGCGGCAGCAAACTGTGAGCAGCGCCATCTATGTCTTCTGTACGAGGGGTTGGTCATGTCTGTTTTGGAGTATGCAATGGCAATCTTGACTCTCAGCCATAAGCAGATAGAAAGGATGGAAAGGATACAGAATGAAGCTATGCGCATTATTCTTGGATGTACAAGAGATACAGCATGCAGGGCGATGCGCTACCTTCTTGATTTTCCAACCATTGAAGAGAGAATACAAGTTTGCAGGGCACGCGCCTACCTCAGAATTAACGCAAACACACAACATCCACTGCATAGTGAAATTAGGAAGGTGAAGGGCAGCAGGTTAAAAAGAGGACGGTCGTGGATGGGTCAAGCCGAAGACATTCTTCAACAGGTGTGTTCACTTGAGGACTTAGAACCTGGCGAGGAGTGGGTGCAAGTGCCAACAGACTTCTGCACATCCTTTTCAGTTTGCATCCAATTAGATAGAAAATGCAGACAAGAAAATCCGGCTGCTGTTGAGGCTGAAGTACAAGCGTTGATTTTCGAGAATTCGCTAGACGGTGACGCGGTCATCTACACAGATGGGTCGGTCGTCCGACATGTGAGAAGCTCATGGGCCTTTACAGCTCGGGCCGGAGGGAGAATTGTGAAGGAGGACTCTGGTGCTTTCACTGAAACCACAAGTAGCCTGACCATGGAAGTCATGGCAGTAAGTAAAGCAATAACATGGCTCGAGACACAGACATTCACCAGGGCTTGTTTCCTTAGCGACTCAATGAACATGATCAAGAGGATAGAGGAGGGGTCGATCCGAAGAGAATGGTTGCTGCCTCTGAAGCGGTCTCGGCTGGCAAAGATTAGTTTCATCTTCGTGCCAGGGCATGCGGGAGTACAAGGAAATGAGCGGGCTGACAAGCTCGCAGGTGAGGCTACTGTGGAGGGCGGACGCGCCATGGACCAGGCTGACATTCTGAATGCTCTACGTGATGTGAGACTTTTGCGAGAACCAAGTGATGACTGTGAATCTACAACAATGGCCAGACTGCTAGAGCATCAAATTAAAAGAGGTGTGGCCAAACAAGAACACTACGCAGGAAGCCAAAGAAGATTGATAAACCAACACAGAACTGGCGTCGTTAGCCGCTACACGCTGCGGGATTTGCTGAGGAGGGGATCCGAGCACTTATGGACTGAATGGTTCGATGTGCAGCGAGGATGATCTGTCGACTAACTAACTAACTAACTAACATTGATCAGGCATCTTTTAGGCTGTTAAAGGATACTGTTTTGATGACCTAACAGGATTGGTTCCGGTCTACCTGGCAAAGGAGTTAAGGACGACGTTCGTAATCTCGTACACCCACGTACAAAACACAGCTGTGCGAGATTCGGCAGCGGATCGCGTCGCGTTAGTTTCTTACGGAAAGGTGTGTGAGCCTGTCGTCCAGAAACCAATGGCAAACTACAGAACGTAAAACTTGCCAAGACATCAACATCAGCTGAAAAATGATGGTGTTGGCTGCAGTGTCCTGTAGATAGGATATGCATTTAAAAAAAAAAAAGGATCGGTGGTCGCGGTTGTGTATTATTTAGCTTGCCAGGTGATTATGTGTTCAAATCCCCACGAGGCACGTTTTATGGTTTTCATTTGGCCTGGACCCACAGGGTTGATCAAACTCCTAAAGTTAATACTATAGAATGTTCTTTGACGTAAAGGCGATCGACATGATACTGACCACATCACCCATTGAGTAGCGACTGGTAGATACAAGTGTGGACTAGCACCATATACTCAATAGGCGTCAAGGTGTAGACAAATAGACGCCAAGGTGTGGACAATATATAACTGTTTACTAACTAGTAGAAGAGGCAGAAGTAGCAGCAATGTAAGGAACCTCTGAGTTCTTTACTGCGCCCAAAATGAAATAGCTAGATAATATAACCAAGCTAGTGGATTAATCACACAGTTCTCACCAATAGTAAAGATCAAATTAACGGTTGGACTGAATACTTTGAGCAACACATGGATAGACTAGTTTCAAAAGAGCTCCGATGTACCCATCCTGCAGAAATGAAATGGGACATATACAACGAGAAACAATTAAAAGAAGAAATGCGAAAATTCTGAAGATTGGCAAATTGCTGTTCCAAATGGTAACCTAGAAGAAGTTATTAAAGCTAACCTCAACACCGAGACTTAATTAATGTACACATTATTTAGCAAAGTCTGGGAGACTGAAGAAATACCACAAGCGTGAAAGAAGGATATGTGGAGATACTGTCAAGGAGTGCAAGAATATTGCTATTGTCAAAACCTGGGGAATAATTAAGCAGTTTCATTACTGAGGGATGTGGTATATTTTTTCGCAAGCCATCAACGTCGCTGTGAATATTCCCGCAATACAATTTCAAGATGACCAGAGCAACAGTGCTGGTTTGTTTCCCACTTCTAAAATCATAATTTTACAACAACAGACTCATGTTCGACGGGATAGCCAAAATCATGGACGGGAAAAACTAATATAAAAACAGCAAT
Organism: Cepaea hortensis; assembly: GCA_963921405.1. Lineage (NCBI taxonomy): Eukaryota > Metazoa > Mollusca > Gastropoda > Stylommatophora > Helicidae > Cepaea > Cepaea hortensis. The sequence goes on from OY992896.1 coordinate 32,804,061, forward strand.
GACCGGTTCACGGCTTCTTTGTGCATACCACAAACTCATCGTCACTAGAAGAAGGACGACTATGAATGCACGAATTGGTAGTCTCCAAAATCTCCTTGAACACAAGATAGAAAAGCAAGCCAAGGAAAAGAAAGACCAATACACCAGCAGCTAGTGTATTTGGAAATCCAACAAAATCTAGGACCTGACATCTTAGTATTGACATGTGGTGTGGGAGCCATTAAAAGAGAATGAAGGTAAACAGAATAATATATTTTGTATTACGCTAGTCAGTGATCACTTTTTTTTAAAGACGTCGATGAGTCAATGTGTTGTAAACCACGTGATTAGGCCTGAAGAAATTAATTTAGTAGAAACTAAATATTATATTCAGTTATTATAGTCATGGATAAACTGTACATTAGGATAAACTACAGTGAGTTTATTTTTATCTCAGTTAAACAACTTAATTTAATGTGTAAGCATTAGACCTAGGTTGCACATTTTATTCTTAAATAGCTAAACTCAATCAGGAGTGATTTAGAAGATCGTAAGTAACTTAAGATTTAGAAGGCTAAGAATACTTAGTGCAGTGGTAAGAAATATATTTTAAATGTTCAAACGCTGGTAAGACAAATTAGTGTAATGTGTAATAGTCAAGTAGATTATTTCTTTACATGAGAACATGAGAAGTCAAGTTTTTATTTTCCATGAGCACATGGGAGCCAAATAGATTTCTATAGATATCATGATGAACATGTAGAATTAATATTTGCGAACCACATAATAATGCTTAATCAACAGCCATACAAGAATGGTTAGGATTCATAATGAATGAATATGGATTGGGTGTATCCCATAATTCTATGTACTTGAGAAGAGCATGCATATGGTGATCCATGTGTAGTTTCAATATTGTTAAACATGAGGAATCATCATTTGTGAATCACATAATTATGCCCAATGATCCCATAATTCTATGTAATTGATGAGAGCATGCCTGTGGTGATTCATGTGTGATTTTATTATTGTTAAAACAGATTTAAATGTATCATTTGTGAGTCAGTATGACTAATTATCATCCAGGAAAATATTATAATTTCTGATGAATAATTGCGGAATGACTGAGATTTCATTGTATTGTCATTGGTGTTGAGTCTGTGAAGTTATTCTTTGTAAAGCGTATACATATGCTTAATTGTCAACCATACAAATATGATTGTGTCTGATGAATTATTGTGGAATGATTGAGATTTATTGTAATGTCAACAGTGTTAAACATTTAAAGTTATCATTGGGAAATCACATAAGTATGATTACTTATCTTACATGCAAGTATGAGAATGATATCTGATGAATGAGTGAAGAGAAGTGACATTCTAAGAAGGAGTATAAGCTAACAATCAATCTCATGATAGAAGGTAACTTTGATGTGTAATGTCCTGTCAATCAGAAGAGTACATGTGAGGCATAACCCATACACTAATTAATAATTTAGTGCACTCCGACGCATGACACCACTTTGTATTATATATCACTCAGGTTACCATCATCTGGTTTTGTCTCTTAAGCGTGACACCACTCTGTATTATATATCACTCATGTAACAATCATAGGGTTCTGTGTCCTGAATGAGACCACTCGAAAAACATATAACTCAGGTTACAAACATATACTTTTGTGTGCCGTGATTTATGATTGTAATGAAGATGATGATTGTAATGATTATGATGATGATTGTAATGAAGGTGAAGATTTTACTGATAAAGATGATGATGTTAATGATATAATGATAATGATGACATTGATGATGATGACTGTAATAACAATGATGTTGATGATAATGATCTTACATTCATGTGAAGAGGATGGAAGATAACTTCTCCCTTGAAGCATTTAAATAGGAAGAATGCGCCTGAACACCATACAAGAATTGATACCATGATTTACTTATATTGTTTATAAGCAAATACACATTGCAATGGGGAATGATTAAAAACCCCTTAATGTATGAGGCCCTTTTCCTTTAATGGAAGAAGATGTAGAGAAAATAATTAGGTACAGAAGAGGATTGTAAACATGTCAAATGCCAAATCAATCAAGGTATTACTCAACCTGTAGACCATGATGACAGGCAAAGATGAAGCTGAAGCTGCACATCTGCTAGTCTAAACCTTTAACAGCTTACACTGGAAGATTGGATGGAGAGCAACCAATTCTGTTGTGATAACTCATTTAGAACATTAAGACCATTTGTATCCTATTGTTATTATTCTCTAGGAACAAGAGTCCTTTTATTGATTTCACTTGTTGTATTCTTATGAGTTTACAGCATTTTATTTCTAATGACATATTAATGATATCATTGGATTTATGATTGATGCTGAAATTTCAGGTATTGGCTAGGTACAGCTAGATCCAGACCTGACATTGTGAACGTAACAGCTTGGCTGGATGTAGCAGCTTGACTGAGTAAGACAGCTGATATAGTGAGGCCAAATACTACAGCTTACCCAAAACAACAAAAATCAGCTTAACGATTTGGACTTCAGTGACGTGATCATCCACTTGTCATCGACACGAAATCAAATTCAAGATAAACACACTTCATGGTACGAGAGAACAATTAGATCAAACAGTCATAAGCTAATGAGAATAAATATATTGTTCGCCGCTCTTCCTTAGTGAATCCTCGCTTCCAGATCTGGAATAATACAGTTATTTAGACAGCTATGTAGGCAACAGATGAGAGAACATACTGATATACTTTTTCTAAAGGAATATATATATATATATATATATATATATATATATATATATATATATATATATATATATATATATATATATACTAGCTGCTCAGCCCGGCTTCGCCCAGGCTCTGGCGGGGATCTATCTATCTATCTATGTATCTGTCTGTCTGCTTGTCTGTCTGTCTGTCTGACCCGGCCCGGTTTCGCCCACTCCTGGCGGGGAGCGTCTCATTAAATTCATATAAGTAGTCATTATACATTCAAATACATTCTTTAAGCGTACAGAGTATGCTTTCGGCCCCTGGGCCCTCGCAGCTAATTTATTGTTTGCAGCTAGAAAATTTCATTTAATGTTAGGATTATTTAGTTTTTTAAATGTTGACGTATAATTTTTAAGTTATGGTCGAACACCAAATTTGATGTCTAATGTAGTGCTTTTTGATAAACAATATTTTTTGTTTTCTGTCTGGTGCGTACACAAATAAATCCGAAGGCTTTCCAACGCGTGAGCAGGCCACATATAGCTGTCCATGTGTGAAGCACGGATTTTCCAAATTTAGTCCACACACTTGTAGCGATTGTCCCTGTGCTTTTTTGATCGTCATGGCAAATGTAAGTCGCACCGGAAACTGCAGGCGTTTGAATTCGAATGGCATGTCTGTTGGAATCATTGGGATGCGAGGCAACAGTACATCAATCAAAGGATAGGCTTCTTCTTTTTTTTTAGACAAAAAAAAACAACAACCTGCATTTTAACAGGCGTGCTGCGTGTAAGGAATGCATAAGGTATGCACACCCACAACATTGAAAGAAAAATGTGATGTTGACACACACGCGGCCAACTTGTTTTTAAAAACAAAAACAAAATCAAGAATATACCCATTTAATTGTATATTGACCTTCTCTCTGCTAAGCGAACGGAAAAAACAAATGCTTCGAATTCTTCAAAAGTTCCACTCCGAAAAAAGTACAGAAATAAAATTCTAACGTATCTAATCTAAAATAAATCCATTATTTTTAATGAACACTGGTTTTAAAAACATAAAAAGATGTGTTAGAAAATTTTCACTATTTAAATAGATGCATTACTTTTATAAAAAATTATGAAAATGCCTTAAAGATTATATTATTATTTATTATAACTCATATGCCTGTAAATAACTATAGACAGAAAGTTTATAAATCTTTGAAAACAATGCAACAATCTATACATAAAATAATAGTGATGTTATTAAAAGTTATGACCCTTGAAATAACTTTTCTTATGTTAAGTCCCCTGGATGGAAACGATAAATATTAGCTGCCCGGCCCGGCTTCGCCCAGGCTCTGGCGGAGATCTATCTATCTATCTATCTATGTATCTATCTATGTATCTATGTATGTATGTATGTATGTATGTATCTATCTATCTATCTATCTATCTATCTATCTATCTATCTATCTATCTATCTATGTTCGGCCCGTTCCCGTTAAAAATATAGATAGAATAGAAGAATAGATAGAAAATATGATTGGAAGAGATCTATCTAAAGTAAACTTGGCTCCCGTTCCCGACTATCTGTCTGTCTGTCAGTCTGTCTATCTGTCTGTCTATCTGTCTGTCTGACCTGGCCCGGCTGCACCTCATTTAATTCATATAGATTTCTATAGCCAGGGGACTTAACTTAAGATATAAAAATGCTACTAAAAGTTATATCCCTTTTTGTCATATATTTTTATATTTTCTTATGTTCAGTCATGTAATTACAAAATTAAATTTTAGGAAGGTAATAGCTGATAGCTGACAGATAAAACTATCACAGTTGGTTGCACAGGAATGAAAGGAAAACGTGTAGAAAATTTCATCTCAATCGGTTGGACCGTTCGCGAACGCATAAAGGACGGACATACATTCATACATACATACACACAACGATTTATATATATATATATATATATATATATATATATATATATATATATATATATAATTGAGAGGACTTAACTTGTTCTAACTCATATTTTTATTTTTCTTCGACATCTATACAGTCATCCCAGCAGTTATTGGGTTTTCGCGATATCTTGGTAAGTTTACGTTCAGTAGTTTCAGATTGCCCTATTTAGTTATTGGGATGAAGATTGTTCTCTTCCAATCTGTTCGCCATATTTCCGGGAATGGGAGCTTATCAGGGCGAAACCGGGCCGGGTCGCCTTTTTTTGGGAACGGGAACGGGAGCAGGAGCCAAATATGAATTAAATGAAACTCTCCCTGCCAGGGGCTGGGCGAAGCCGGGCCAGGCTTCCTTTTTTGGGAACGGGAACGGGAGCAGGGGCCGAATATGAATTAAACGAGACGCTCCCCGCCAGAAGCTGGGCGAAGCCGGGCCGGATCGTCTTTTTTGGGAACGGTAAAAGGAACAGGGGCCTAATATGAATTAAATGAGATGCTCCCCGCCAGGGTCTGGGCGAAGCCCGGCCGGGTTGTCTAGACAGACAGACAGACAGCCAGCCAGCCAGCCAGCCAGCCAGCCAGCCAGCCAGCCAGCCAGCCAGCCAGCCAGCCAGCCAGCCAGACAGACAGACAGACAGACAGACAGACAGACAGACAGACAGACAGACAGACAGACAGACAGACAGACAGACAGACAGACAGACAGACAGACAGACAGACAGACAGACAGACAGACAGACAGATAGATAGATAGATAGATAGATAGATAGAACAAGAACAACAACAACAACAACAAAACTTTATTAGGAAAGGGTTTAGAATTGGGCATGCAGGCCCGTCTAACATTCTGCCCTTTTGTCACTCTCTTTTATACATTATACCATTCACACATCATTCAAGGCTAACTGAAAACAGCAACAATATAAAAGATATGCATTATAAAGGCATGTGGAGAATGAAAAATCAATACTACACGACTCAGTAATAGTAATTACTGGTGTGGCACTTGTTATTAGCTGTGTGGAATATACTGGCCTACCAAAAGGGGACTGGCTGTTATACTAGGGTTTTATTATTATTATTACTTCTTGATTTATTTGGTTGTTTCGGGATTTGAAACTTCAAACGGATATTATTACTTCTATTATTAAGGGGGAAGGTAATCCGTACTGAGATAGTGTTCGAATAATTTGCGATTATATGTACAGGGATTGGTGATGTCTTTTATTTCATGTGGAAGATTGTTCCACAGCTGAGCTGCAGAGTACGTTAAGCTTGTTTTGTATAAGTCTATCCTAGGCTTCGGAATGTGTAATATATTTAATCGTTTACTGTGTCTAGCATTATATTCAAACAATGGCCAAAGATAATTTGGGGCATTCCGATGTAGGATTTTGTGAATTAGTTTGGCCTTATTGAAAAGCAGACGTTTGCGGAGTGGTAGTAACTGAAGGCGTTTATGCAGGCTAGGATTGTCAGTTAAATGTTTGCTATAAATTAAACTCATGGCCCGTTTCTGGAGCGAGTAAAGTCGCTTGGTGCTTGAATTAGAACAACCGTCCCAGATTGTAGAGCAGTAGTCAAAATGTGTCTATATGTGAGACGTATAGAATATTTTCTTTGTGTCCTCATAAAGGAAATTTTTAATTTTGGCGAGTTGGTAGTCTTTTTTTTCGCTGTTTGTTTAGTGAGCGTTTGAACGTGAGAATTAAAGGTTAGGTTTCTATCAATGATGGGGCCTAATGTTTTGTGCTCAATTACACTTTCTACTGGCATGTTATCGATGTGAAGTTGAAGTGATCTGTGTCAATTTAGAGTCTGAAGTCTTTGTCTGGTTGTTTATAACATAGATTTTGTTTTAGTGATGTTAATTTGCATACGGTTCGCATAGTTCCACCTAACCACATTATTTAGTTCTTGTTGGAAAGACGACTCCAGCAAATTACTGCTTTCAGCGTTTGTAAACACTGTACAGTCGTCTGCAAATAGATCGCAGGACGACTAAAGATGCAAAGGTAGATCATTAATATATATGGCGAATAATAGAGGGCCAAGAATAGAGACTTGCGGTACTCCAGTATAGTAGTGGTTTGCAACAGAGATTTATTGTTATGATACTACTTGATTTCTGTATGACAGAAAAAATGTTATTAGCGTCACAACACTAGGGCCAATTTTCATTGTCTCTACTTTTTTAATTAAAATGGCATAGTCTACCATATCAAATGCTTTTTCTGAAATCGATAAACACAGCTCCACATAGATTGTTGTTATTTATATTCTGGTGCCAATTTTCTATCATGTTTGTTAAGGTCGTATGGCAAGAATATTTTGGTCGAAATCCTGACTGACTGTCACCTATAAGCTAGTTGCCATCTAAATACTGTAATGTTACCTTATGGATGTGTTTTTCTAGTGGTTTAGACAGACAGACAGAGAGACAGACAGAGAGACAGAGAGACAGACAGACAGACAGACAGACAGACAGGCAGGCAGATAGATAGATAGATAGATAGATAGATAGATAGATAGATAGATAGATAGATAGATAGATAGATAGATAGATAGATAGATAGATAGATAGATAGATAGATAGATAGATAGATAGATAGATAGATAGATATATTGTACAAATATACGCGCCATCAACAAGCAATAGGGATGAAAAAATACGACATTTATACGATGAAGTAGATATGGAGATATCTCAAATTAAATCACAAGATATAAAAATAATACTAGATGATTTTAATGCATATGTAGGAAAGAGGAACATAGAGGATGTATTGGGGAATTATGGTTTAGGTACACAAAGTGAAAGAGGAGAACAACTAATAGAATGGGCAAATATCAATGATATAATAAATGGAAACACCTGGTTTATATACCCTAAAAGACGACTTTACACACGGAAAAGCCCTGATAGGAAAATACTCAACCACATTGACTCCATACTTATTAACAAAATGTTTAGAAATGCGTTTATTACTATAAAGACAATGCCATGTGCTGACTGTAATGGTGATGATTGTGACATTTTCATTATCATATCAGCGCCAATCAACACCCTTTCGTATAGAGAGGAATAATTGTTTCAAAGTTGACAATGTTAAGACGTGGGGATTCCCAAATTCTTAACGGTAAAAATAATCCTCCTCGCTCCTTTCCCTTTTAAAAACTTAGCAACTACCGGAGTTGTAAACAATAGCAAGAATTGTTGTGAAACTGAAAACCTGGCGTTTGATAATAGGCAAGATGAGTAGATGGCGAAGGGAGCCAATGCCAGAAGATGTTTGTCTAAATTTTGTCACGGAGAATTACCGATTCCCAAGACAGGGGTGAAAACTGGGAAAATTATCTCCCTTTTCCACGATTCAGGGACTACCAACAAAACCCACGCTACAGTGACGTCATGTTCTCTCGGAAATCTAGCCATGTCATTGGAGAGGCAAAAATACTTCATATTAATATAATATATGTTAATGAGCTAGCTCAACAGATGGCGGCAGAAGTTGTATTTGTCGAGGCACAGTCGCCAGAAATTATTTGACAGAACAAGTCATGTTGGCCAGTACGGCTATTGTTGTGTTGTATATTTTAATTCATGATGGTGTTTGGTAAGGTGAAAAATATAGTAAAATTAAGACTAGTACATCGTAAATTTATATTAGAGTTGTTTGTTTGTTTGTTTGTTTTTTGTTTGTTTGTTGTTGTTGTTGTTGTTGTTGTTGTTGTTGTTGTTGTTGTTGTTGTTGTTGTTGTTGTTGTTGTTGTATAGATGTTAAGAAAATCCTCGAAGAATGAAGTGCATTTTCTTTGACTTAGATAGATAGTGAAGGGATGTCTTTCTCGTCAGTTCATGCCCTTTGTATGGAATGATATTCCTGTTTACTAGTCAGTCAGTCTACCTGTGTAGATAATGACTGGGAAAAATCTACCTTGCTACTTTCTAGAATATCACTCGTATTACTTTATGGAGATACGTTTCTGGAGAATCTCGTATATTCTCTTTGTCTTTATTTTCAGACGAGACTATATTTATTTGTATGTATTCATGCATAAAGAATCAATAATGAGTTCATTTATAAATGTATAAATATGATGTGGTGTTTCTTATAATTATGATGTGAAGTTACCTATACATTTATACGGGAGAAGAGAATAAATGCCACGACGGAGAAACGGCATCACTCTTGCTAATGGCCACCAGATATTCTCAGCGGCAGAGTCTGGAGAGCATGAGAATGATCCACCTCCATAAGGCAGGAGTTAGAGAGACCTATCATGTCATTATAGGGAGTAAGAGACTGAATTAGATGTTGAGGTGATGCGGCCCGATGGGACCAGATCTATGTGACCCACGTTTGTGTCATAATCACTTCACCTTCCCTCTCTCTCTCTCTCTCTCTCTCTCTCTCTCTCTCTCTCTCAATCTCTCTCTCTCTCCCTCTCTCCCTCACTCTCTCTCTTTCTTTTTCCTTCCCTCTTCCTCCTTTTTCCTTTTCTTTTTCATTTGGTTATGTGGGAATAGCTATATTGTTTCGCACATATTTTCTACAGGGAACGGTGGTTTCTTCATATGGCTGAAAATGTCTTTGTTTGGCTGAAAATTGGGTATTATCATAAATGATGAAGAATGGCTACAGGAGGGCCACAGTCCTCAAGGCAGGAGGAAAAGAATGCCTTTCCAATGCGGAAGAGTGAGTCTCCCTCAATCATCACTGGCCTGTCCATTGTCTGAACATCAACCGCTACATGATAAACGCCGCTATGCCTCTTTTAGTACTATTTAATGGATTTTCCCGTGCCACCACCCGCAGGATTTTGAACCCAGTCATTCCATTTCTGACTTCTACATAGGAATGGACATTTATCTGTGTATTTTAAGCAATGGACATTAATCCGGGTATTTTCAACAATGGATATTCCCTTGTAAACTTTAGGAATGAACTTTCACCCCTGTGGTTAAGGAATGAACTTTCACCCCGAGGTTTAGGAATGAATATTCACCACGTGTGTTTCGAAACATGGACATTTACCTGTATATGTTACAGATGGACAAATCCAAAGATTTCAGTTTTAGCAAGACTTATGAACTTGTAGACACCATAAGATGTGATCTAGAAAACCTTTAGCATCTCAATGGAGCTAGGAAGGTGTTAATTTAATTCTTTCATCAAGACAACACCTGGACCGTTAATTAACTAGTTAGACATGATTGACATGTTTTTGTTGAGATGTTGTTGTCCGTTTAAATGTGGTTGTGTGTTACTATGCCATGTCACATGAACAGACACACAATTTCCGCTTCCCCCAGGTTACCCCAACATAATGTTATAGGATTTATTTAAAAGTTGTTTATTTGCTTGTTACTTAGTATTTGGGTCTTTTTATGTGTGTTCTTGTTGATAATGCTTGTCAAGAAACAACATTACTATGGAGTTGATTGTGGGCTGGATAACCACACGGACTTTCGGTTTACAAAGAATGAATGCTATCCTCTCGGAAGTTCGGTAAATTCCCAGTGCTCTATTGCCCTCTGTTAGGAAACATCACTTAATAATTAGTCTATACCCATAGAAAGTCTTCTTGTGCTATTTCTAGTTTCTTATGCAGTTGGCGCTGGGATCTGGAGATTCAGCTCCCTATTTTTCTTCTTCTTTTAATAACCCCACAGTGATGTACTACTAAGTGGACCAATAAAGGTATGACTGAAGAGAGGAAAAAAGTGGAAAAGAGCATGAAACATAATAATGAAGTATTGAAGGTAGGTAAAGAAATTCAAGAACGATACCGAGTGTTGTGAAAAATGGGTACAATGCAATAGCTAAAATACATAGTATAAACGAACAGTGGGAAATGTTAAAGATCTATCAGAGTCCGTGGCTAATATTGCAAAGTGTCTCATATATTTGAGACCCAGGCTAATATTGCCAAGTGCCTCATCTATCAGAGATAGAGGCTAGAAGTCCCTATTGTCTCATATATCAGAGAACAAGGCTAATATTCAAAAGTGTCTCATATATCAGAGACCGTTGATAATATTGCCAAGTGTCTTTTATATCAGAGATTGATGCTAATACTGAAAAGTCTTAAGTCTACTATAGTTTTTATCTTACCAAACACCATCATGAATTAAAATATAAAACGCAACAATAGTTGAACTGGCCAACATGACTTGTTCTGTCAAATCATTTCTGGCGACTGCGCCTCGACAATACAACTTCTGCCGCCATCTGTTGAGCTAGCTCATTAACATATATTATGTTAATATGAAGTACTTTTGCCGCTCCAATGACATGGCTAGATTTCCGAGAGCATGACGTCACTCTAGCGTGGGTTTTGTTGGTAGTCCTTGAATTGTGGAAAAGGGAGATATATTTCCCAGTATTCACCCCTGTCTTGGGAATCGGTAATTCTCCGTGACATAAATTAGACAAACATCTTCTGGCATTGGCTCCCTTCGCCATCTACATCTATCTAATATCAGAGACCGGGGCTAATAGTTCCTAGTGTCTCATATATCAGAGACCGAGGCTAATATTTCCAAGTGTCTCAAATATCAGAGACATTTGATAATATTGCCAAGTGTCTTATATTTCAGAGACCAAGGCTAACATTACCAAGTGTTTCATATATCAAAAGCCGCGGATAATATTGCCAAGTGTCTCATAAATCAGAGACCGCCCCTAGAGAATGTAAAGAAGTGAAAGAGCCGAAACATTGAGGGAAGGTGAACAACGTATGATGATCAGAAACCCTCTGCTGTATTTGCTCTGCGGCGGAATTTTCACCACTATGTACTAATTGCAAGACGTGACTCAAATCAATGTATTCGTTGTCGATAATACTAATTTCAATGCATTGGTGACACTGTTTGAACACAGTCTGTGCAATAATAACAAGACAATAACACCACATTATCATCCGCTCAATCATAGCAAGGTTTGACGCAGATCTGCGCAATCATAGCAACATTTGACAAAGATCTGTACAATCATGGCAAGATTTGACAAAAGATCTACACAATCATAACAGGTTTGATTAAATTAAGTACAGTGACATTATAGTTGATACGTGTTCATCGCGACAATATGTAACCACAACTATTGCAAGTTGAGCCGTGACCAATCTTTGTCCGATCATGCTATAAATGACTGATGTATGTGCAATCATGAGAATACATGACTAACTTCTATATTTTGTAATGCTACTAAAATTATATAGAGATGGGTCTCATAAATCAAAGACATACTTGCAGTTCTATTGTCTTTATATTTTTGTGAGTGCGGGTTGTCGAAAGGGACAGAATACCGGGCTAATTAACAAGAGTGTCACAAGTAATTCACAGTGTCTTATGCAGTAGTAACCACGCATGCTAGTCCTCATTTTTCGTACATTCGAACCACCATTGCCAGTTTCCATGTCTAGTAAACCTCAATGTCTCGTACATCCGAACCACGACTGCCAGTTCCTACGTTTAGTAAACCTCAATGCCTCGAACATTCGAGCCACGAATGCAGGTGCCATGTCTAGTAAACCTCAATGTCTCGTACATCCGAACCACGACTGCCAGTTCCCATGTTTAGTAAACATCAGTGTCTCATACATCCGAACCACGACTGCCAGTTCCCATGTTTAGTAAACATCAGTGTCACATACTTCCGAATCACGACTGCCAGTTCCGTTGTTTAGTAAACCTCAATGACTCGCACATCCGAGCCACGACTGCAGGTGCCATATCTAGTAAGCCCTAGTGTTTAATACATCATAAATCACACCAATTATATCCGATTTCTTATAAATCAGAGACCGAGACTACTATTCCCCAGTATCTTATATATCATAGACCGAGATTACTAGTCCCCAGTATCTAATACATCAGGCATCACAGCTATTATATCCAATTTCTTATTAATCAGAGACCGATACTATTAGTCCACAGTATCTCATATATCAGAAACCGATGCTAATATTGTCAAGTATCTCATATATCAGAGACCAAGGCTAATATTGTCAAGTGTCTCATGTATCAGACACCAAGGCTAATATTGTCAAGTGTCTCATATATCAGAGACCAAGGCTAATACTGTCAAGTGTCTCCTATATCAGAGACCAAGGCTAATATTGTCAAGTGTCTCATGTATCAGAGACCAAGGCTAATATTGTCAAATGTCTCATATATCAGAGACCAAGGCTAATATTGTCAAGTGTCTCAAAAATCTGAGGCCGAGGCTAATATTGTCAAGTGTCTCATATGCCAGAGACCAAGGCTAATATTGTCAAGTGTCTTATATACCAGAGACAGAGGCTAATATTGTCAAGTGTCTCATATATCAGAGACCAAGGCTAATATTGTCACGTGCCTCATATACCAGAGACCAAGGCTAATATTGTCAAGTGTCTCATATACCAGAGACCAAGGCTAATATTGTCAAGTGTCTCATATATCAGAGATCAAGGCTAATATTGTCAAATGTCTCATATATCAGAGACCAAGGCTAATATTGTCAAGTGTCTCATATACCAGAGACCGAGGCTAATATTGTCAAGTGTCTCATATACCAGAGACCAAGGCTAATATTGTCAAGTGTCTTATATACCAGAGACCAAGGCTAATATTGTCAAGTGTCTTATATACCAGAGACCGAGGCTAATATTGTCAAGTGTCTCATATATCAGAGACCAAGGCTAATATTGTCAAGTGCCTCATATATTAGAGACCAAGGCTAATATTGTCACGTGTCTCATATACCAGAGACCGAGGCTAATATTGTCAAGTGTCTCATATACCAGAGACCGAGGCTAATATTGTCAAGTGTATCATATATCAGAGACCGAGGCTAATATTGTCAAGTGTCTCATATATCAGAGACCGAGGCTAATATTGTCAAGTGTCTCATATACCAGAGACCGAGGCTAATATTGTCAAGTGTCTCATATACCAGAGACCGAGGCTAATATTGTCAAGTGTCTCATATATCAGAGACCAAGGCTAATATTGTCAAGTGCCTCATATATTAGAGACCAAGGCTAATATTGTCACGTGTCTCATATACCAGAGACCGAGGCTAATATTGTCAAGTGTCTCATATACCAGAGACCGAGGCTAATATTGTCAAGTGTCTCATATACCAGAGACCGAGGCTAATATTGTCAAGTGTCTCATATACCAGAGACCGAGGCTAATATTGTCAAGTGTCTCATATACCAGAGACCGAGGCTAATATTGTCAAGTGTCTCATATACCAGAGACCGAGGCTAATATTGTCAAGTGTCTCATATATCAGAGACTGAGGCTAATATTGTCAAGTGTCTCATATATCAAAGACCGAAGCTAATAGACAAATGTGTCTCATATATAAGAGACCAAGGCTAATATTGCCAAGTGTCTCATATATCAGAGACCGAGTCTAATAGTCAAAAGTGTTTCATTTATCAGAGACTGGTGATAATATTGCCTAGTGTCCCAAATATCAGATAACGAGGCTAATAGTTCCCTGTGTCTTGTATATCACAAACCGCGGCAGCAATCCTCAGTAAGAACAATAATGGTTATATCTTTTTTATTGTCGTGTTCATGTTGGTGATTCTGAACCAGACAATAGAATTAAGGCTCTCAGCTCTTTTCTGTGATCTTAAATGTTTATGAAGTTTGCTGTTGTTTATGTTTTTGATTTTTCCCTAGCTGTTGGGCATTCCTCATACATCTCACCTGTCTCCATTTGCCGCTCTTGTCTAGATTTTCCACATGAGGGTAATTTCTCTATCCCAACACTTCTGTTGAAATAACAATGTACAGGTAATCCCATAGCAGATTTTGTTTTGGGATGTGAATTGTTGGCCCATCATACATGCTAGTCAATGACATATGAGGTAAGGTGCCTAGTTCCATTCTTTTGATCTTTTATTTCCAGACAATTGCCAGAAGATTATGAAAATTATCTGGGACACATTTTGTAGGCTGGGTCGACCACTGAGCCGCACTTCTGGGAAAAAAATACTTGCCTCACCTGGGGGAATGAACCAGGACCATAGTTTTGCCATGCGAAAGCACCATGCCACGGAGGCTCTTCTGTTGATAAAATATACAATGTCAAGGATATTTCACCATGACTTAAGGCGTATCGGACAAATGGTGTTAGTCTACATTTGTGTATAAACCAATCGGCGCTCAAGGGTCGATATCACGCCGGCCGCCTTCACTGCCCCAAACATTTCCTAGTATCTATTGTAGCCTGGGTCCACCTGTCCTGTATCAATACACCGTTAATTGTGTTTGCCTGTTCCTGATATGGTTGATGAGTGATATAGTCAATTCTATAGATGTTAATTTCTTTAGCTCAAAACACTCAACATTCTTAAAAGCAATCACCTCCTCATACTGTTTGATAATAATAATGTTAATATTAATGATGATGATGATAATAAAAATAACAATATTAATAACAACAACAACAACAATAACAACTATATGAATGGCATCAGTAACTTACCTTTACGACTAGTGTGCATTCAATGGCGGAACACATCGGCGCATGTAGAGAAAGTAAAGACACCAGCGGTTTCAACACTGAACAAATAGGTCAGTCACAAGAAGCTATGAAAGTGTCACTGCTAAACGGAATTAAATCAATGCGTCATGAAATACTCTTTACAAACACTGAGAATATCCCAGACACACAAAATCACCTAAAGATCGACCACAAAGAATTCAAAGCAAATGTAAGACGTCTCCCGATCAATAAATTTAATTATATCCCTATAAGTAGGCCGTAAGTAGCTCTAGACGTTTCAACCAGTGAAGAGAATTACGTGAGATTCGTGAGACGGGTTTCTGTTTGCAGTTTACCATTCCACTCCGACTTTTGTATTAGTTATTTTATGTTTAATTTACACATGTAATTCTCATTTCAGTCCTCACTCAAGGCTAAAAGTGGTAAATATATTAAGTTCTAAAGGTGACGTCAATGAGAATACAGCTATTTGTTCGGGAAACGATCTCCCAATAACACAATGTCTCACTCGGACCGTACGCCAGAAACCGATCAGTGCTAACTTCCGTTAGAAAAGTTGCTCCCGGCTTGAGACAAGGTAGCGGTGTCTGAAACAGCGGGAAGGAAGTGTGAATGTCGGCTGGCGGTGGTCACATCTAGGATACGTCGTCGACTGCGAGTTGCCAGCAACGCTGTAGATGACTGCTGGCGTAATTACTACTGCGGTTTGTTAAGTGTTGGGGAAGGTAGTTAGCTACCCTAGCCAAGTGTGAATTTGCTGTTTAATAGATTCAGTGCTCATATTGATCAATACGTCAGGATATTGAGTTGTGATGCCGTTTATTTGTTTCGCAAATGTAACTTAGTATAAGAAATAAGACTGGAAAGACCTTAGACTTGTAAAAAAAAACGTATATTTGAAACAACACGCTGCCATAAGAATTGATAATGAAGTAGATCAATATCAGCCTGTTAAGAGAGGTGTGAGACAGGGATGTGTAATGTCTCCAGATCTTTTTTCCCTGTACAGTGAACATATTTTCAGAAATATAAAAGATATGGAAGGAATCAACATTGGGGGACGATACATCAATAACATTAGATACGCAGATTATACAGTCTTGTTTGCAGACAATGAACAGGACCTGCAAAATTTAGTAGATGCGGTTGTTGCACACAGTGAACAACTGGGGTTAGAATCGAATTGTAAGAAGACGCAGATTATGGTCGTCACTAGGAAGGAAGAAATACAAGAAAAGAAGTAAATGGACATATTCTTAAACAAGTGAATCGGTACAACTATCTCGGAACAGTCATAACATCTGATGGGAGATGCCTTGAAGAGATTAGAACAAGAATTGCTATGGCGAAGGTAGCCTTTTGCAAGATCAAAAACATACTAACCAATAAAAAGATATCAATTGAAACGAGAAAAAGAGTGTTGAAGTGCTACATAGAACCTATACTTTTATATGGATGTGAGGCGTGGACAATGAGCAGACAAGCTGAAAAACATCTGATGGCTGTGGAGATGTGATTTCTAAGGAAATTGCAAAGAATACCATGGACAGATAGAAAAACCAATGAACAAGTCCTTCAAGAAACAAATGAAGATCGTAAACTGATTACAGACATTAGATGTAGACAGTCAAAATTGTTTGGGCATGTTATGAGAAGAAATGAATTGGAGAACTTGGTGACAACTGGCAAGATCGAAGGGAATAGACCAAGGGGAAGATCAAGAATTAAATACCTGGATGGCTTTGCCACGTGGCATGGTCGAGACAGAAACACGGAGCTGATCCACGAGTCTGGTGATCGAGTGAGATGGCAGAACATGACCGACCACACTTTTCGGCATGGCACATAATGAATGAATAAGAAATAAATACACATTACAAGTATTAATTGGCACACATAGAAGTAGATGAAAGAAGTACAGATTGAAGGAAACACTAGAACGCAGAAAATCTGTAGCTATAGTGTCCATATCAGATATCGGAATATATCTCCTCCAAATGACGACAGCGCCTCAATGAAGAAACACGTGTACTTCGACGAACTACCAACTCGACACCACTTAAAGTATGTCTTTATTAGCCATCTGTGATATTTCCTGCACCCACTAAAGAAGACACCTTTTTAGTGTGGGAGTAGGGTATTTGCTGCACCCACTAATGAAGAAATCTTGCCAGCGGGGGTCTTGGATATTTCCTGCACGCACTAATGAAGACACCTTATTAGTTGGCGACTCGGGTATTTCCTGCTTTCACTAATGAAAATATCTTTCTAGTGGGCGACTCGGGTATTTCCTGCACCAACTAATGAAGACACCTTGTCAGTGGGCGTCTAGGGTATTTTCTACACCCACTAATAAATACACCTTTTTAGTGGCGTCTCGAGTATTTCCTGCACTCCCATTTAGGCTTGGTAACTCTGTTAACCTACCTGCATGTGTCTGTGCGTCGAAGTACCACCTGTTCCTTCAGCGAGGCGTCAATTAGAGGGGGCAGGTTTGAACGCAGGATGGGTCTCTCTAAGTAGTATGTAATGTCCCTACTAAGTAGCATTTCAGGATTGACCCCTAAGGGTTGACCCCAACCCGTCTCGGTCTCACAAGGGTTGTGTAGGGGTGATATCAAGGTCATATCTAAAGGCGATAATTCTAAAAATACATTTTTCTAAAGGCAGATAACTATTGTGTTGGAGTATAATATTTTAACTAATTGTACAAATAAAAAAAATTAAAAAACAGTAAGAAAAATAATATAAATAACGACCGGGCGAGGGGTAGTAGCGTGGGGGTGTGGCACTGCGTTGTGGTATTAGTGGCTTAAACACTATCATCATACGAGTTTCAGCTCTTCAAAGAAAAACCTTAAAAAAGTAAAAATAGTCTGTATTATTGATTGTAGTGGATATGGCATAGTGAAACTCGGTGTTAAGGGGTGGGTAGCGGATATTAGTGACTCGTAGAGGTTGGTAGTGGTTTAAACGCTATCACCGTATGGGTTACAAATGAAAACCTTAAAAAGTAAAGATGGCCGGTATTTTTTATTGTAGCGGGCTTGGCATAGTGAAAATTAGCTTTGAGGGGTGGGTAGCGTTTATTAGTGATCTGTAGAGGGAGTAGTGGTTTAAACACTAGCATAATACGGGGTACAAATGAAAACCTTAAAAAAGTAAAGATGGCCGGTATTATTAATTGTAGTGGGTATGGCTTAGTGAAATTCTTTGGTAATGGGTGGGTGAGTGGAGGAGGATCTAGATAGGTGCTTCCGAACACTATCGTCATACGGTATCAGATCGTTAAATGAACACCTCAAAGATAAAATGTAACGATGGTCGTCGGTGTCCCTATAGGTGCCTGGTTCGAATATCAGTGGGGAGGTCTAGTGGTAGAAGCAATATTGATTATGCTTTTGTTAATTAGTTGTGAAGGCGAGATCGGGTGTAATTAATCAGGCTTTGTTTAGAATATGGGAGAGGGTTACAGAGGTGACGACTGTGTCTAGTTGGTACACCAGATGCCGTGGAGGTGACAGGTTCGAATCTCGGTTCTTTGTCGTTGGTAAGATAGTCAGTCGTCAGCGTGTGGGTGTCCAGTTGGTCATACGGTTAGAGTTAGGGCCGCCTTATCCGGTCGTGTCGCAGCGGCCACAAATACTACCACCAATGAAAAACATAGGCATCCGATTTCACCTTTGTAAATACACTTAATAAAATATAACATAACATAAAAACCCAGAACACAATATATCCATAAACTCCGCCACCTGTTACAAAACAAAATCAATATTAATCTACATGGCGGTTATTCCAGGGGCTCATCTGTACCGTTATGAACAAATCGGCTTATTAATATCACTGATATAATTGAACTCATGAGACTAATCCCTTAATCCCAGAGATTATATCAGCCGCAATAAATAAGGTCGGGGAAAGTAACAACACGCGACATAATTACATGTAGGGGACCATTTTATTTGACGGCTCACCAATCGTGCATTTGAGTAGGCACATTTACCACTGCCTATACCTATGTGTAGTATTATTGGAGCGAGTCTGTTATGTATATTGTATCAGATCGTGTGTTGCCTTACTAGGTGGTATATTCTATAGGTGTCTGTTATGCTGTATATTTTATTCTAGTACCATGTATAATTTGGAGGGAGCTTCATGTGTATGTCTAGTGGAATATTTTTACATTCTTTACCCCTCAGAAACCATATCTCCACTACCATTAGAGGCTTTTCAACTTGTCGGTTCATTGCCATCGCTTCACAAAAGTACTGTTTATTTGTAGTGCTTGAACACTCTTTGTCTCATTGCATTTGACATCTTTATATCAGTCGGTATGTTTTCCATATTACCACAGACTAGATTCAACATAGCGAATCTTGTTCTATCCTCTTAAAGGCACGTCTCCTTAGATATTGCTGTTTTTATTTTGCCAATGATTTTTGTTTTTCTTTCTTGTAGTCTTGTAATCCTGGAATCCCCATTTCAAGCTTCATGTCTCTACTCTTATATGTTCCCTGTATGTTCTACTCCCTGTATGTTTGAAGTAAAACAACATTTAACCTGATAGACATATACTACTACAATTTATACAACAAGAAGCCAGCCGCATATACACAATATATAAATACAGTACTAAATATGCAGTAGTTTGAAGAATTCAAGTACATTATCCTGAAATTATGTCTTATAGCCGTGTATGTGACGTTTCAACAAACCTTAAGGAGATGAATATTCATATGTCGCAAGTGAGGCTATCTAACTGCTGTCGGTTTTGAATATTTAAAAAAGTTAATCATTAAGGACTAAAAGTAATAGTGTATACATGGTAATAGTAAACATAGTATTTTTTCTGTGCACAGTGAAAAAAGTAAAGAGGAGCGGCACGGTTAGGAGGTCTAATATCAACAATTTCAATGCATAAGTGCAAAGCCAATCGTCAGAATGCCTTGAGTTTTTGCATTATATATCTAACGAAAAGTTACCAACTGTGTTATAGCGGTTATTACTGTCTGCAGTGGACGGGACATAAACACCATCACCATACCATTGGTGGTGTGTAAACGATACAATTTCCGTCCTCGGGCATTGTGAAGATATATTCTTGGACACATGGTCACATGTCTAAATGGAACAGCTGGGAAACGGGGTTAATGGTTACGTCCGAAACACTTGAGAGCGTTACATACAATCAGTCACATGCCTCTGCATACACCCGGAACAAATGGGTAATTGTGACATTCGGAAAAATATGGCATTGCTGTGTTTTCACGTTTTAAGGGGTACAAACGGGACGCGTGGCTAAGAGGGGTACTAAGGTAAAAGTCGTCTAAGGTTAACTCCTTATTTCAGTTGTATAATATTATACATGAACACAACAAAAATTCCCAACCCAACCTTAGGCACCACATGTAACATGACATCTCCTGACCCGCGAAGCTATCGTGTCTCAGATGAAGCATTTCTACTTTAATTAATTCTTCTGTGTGTCCATAGGGGTCTTTGCCTCTTTCCTCAGAAACACATTTCCAATGACAATATATGATTTTCAGTGTATGTGCTCATTGATAAGGCTCACAGCCAGACAAATATACAGGTTGTATGTAGCACTTCAACTTTCAAATAAGAATATATGTTAACCAAATTATTAAAAATGATAGCCAGATACAGAAATACTTCTTCCAAACTTTAAACAAACAGTAGGAAAATTTGCTAGACAAACTAATAAAAGGTTGGCAAAAATAGGAAATATCTGAACCAACACTATAAATATATTGACCGAAATAGGAAATAAAATGCTAGCCAAACTAATAAAATATTAGCCAAAATAAAATTTTAAAAAATAGCTCAATCAAACTTATTAATATGTCGACCCAAACTAGAAAATATGTTAGCCAAATTAATAAAAACGAAGGCAAAATTAAGAAATACCTCGACCAAATTTAGAAAAAGTAAGCAAATATGATAGTCAAATGAAGAAATATGTCGACCAACGTAATAAAATATGAAAAACGAGGGACAAACTAAGAAATAATAATGACACAGTAAGAAAATACGTTAGCCAAATTGAGAAAAATAATTGCCGAATTAAGAAAGATCTCAACCAAACTTATGAAAAGTAGGAAAATATGTTCGCCAAGGTAGGAAACTATGTAAACCAAAGTAAGAAAACAAAACTAATAACAAAGTGAGAGAAATGAACATAGAAACTAAGAAAATATGTTAACCAAAATATATGCTGACCATATTCGTTGTCTAGAATAGTGCCTAGTAGACTAATGGGGCAGTTGATATATCTCCGTTAGGTTGGACAATCTGCCTAAGCAGAAAACAGGCTGTTCTGTAATCAAATAGAATGCTATTGTTATTTGGTGCAAAGTCGTAAGTCCTTCTGTCTGTGCCATGCCATGGAAAATAACATATAATTGAACTCACGACAAGGAACTGGCGGGTCATCAAAACGGCATAATGATAACTTTATAAATTCACTGATGAACGTGGAACGAAGTAAAAAATGTCGAAGCTCAGGAAAATCTAACACCGTTTATTCCGGAATTAACAGAATCGTCATACATGTTGTAGTGGACAAATTAGTGTCCCGTTATTGCCGGGAGGGCATCTAATTGACCTTATGTACTTTCTTCTGTCCTGTATTTGCCTTATCTTTGATCAATAACACTTCCATTTCCCTCTGTTCATTCAGGTCGTCCTTGCTGTCATCTTCCTCCGAATTTGTCTGTCTAGAGTTTGCCCGTCGTTCGCAAATCCATGGCGTTCTTAATATATGCTGCTAGCTGTTCTTAGCTTAGAGTGAGTCCACTGCTAGCCTCCCAACGATCCAGTAGCCACACAGAGTTGTTCTCCGAATCCAATACACACCCGTTCACCTTGATCGTCGTACAACGTATGTTTTCGTTGTCACGCTAGCGTTGTCACGTTAGCGTTGGTGTGACGTATATTCGTATTCCATAGTTTACGTGCCCTGTTTGTTCCTTCTATCTCTGTATTGCGTGATCTGGGCACTTGCTATGTGGCATTTGGTATGAATCGTTGTAGGTCGGTTAGAAGATTAGGTAGATGGTTTTCAAGGGCTCAATAAGGTAGACGTGGTTTTAAGAAAGGCCGACTTCATAATGGAACTATTGGTTGGTTGCAGACTTGCCGCTATTGCGGCTGTGAAATGACAAAGTGTTATAAAATTGGACACAGTTAGAACTGTTATGTTAGCTAGACTTTGAGAACAATCTTTATATTGTTTAGAAATGGCACAATGGAAGGTTAGTGTAGCAGACATTGTGGTATAGAAGGTTGAAGATGTTAGCCATGGGAAATTGATCTTTGCTGACTAATACTCCGATGATATCTAAACTATCCCAGGTGGAGCCACAGACTGCATTGCCATAAATGTTGTTATGCCTGTGTCATTGCAGCTCATGTACAACGAAGGGTTGGAATTCTTGGTGCTGTGACATGGACAAGTTGTGAAGCTATCTATGAAAGACAGTGACACTTTGTGGTAGAAAGGAAAAAAACCAAGAGAGTGGAGAGATGCGTGAGAAGTCTGTATAACTGTTTCTTTCGCAGATACTCTGGACTGGTAAGATGAAGGTTTCGGTAATGTAAAACCGGAAAAGTGTTGACGTTGATGCTTATGGACCAGATATTTATAAGTTTGGATGAAATATTTCTTTACTTTGCCAATATTTTTTCCTATTTGATTAACAAATGTTTCTCCATTTTATAAGTTTTGATGAGATCTTTATACGTTTGGCTGAAATATGTTTTTTACTTGCCCAATATTTTTCTCATTTGGTTAACAAATTATCCTACTTTGTATAAGTCCAGATGTGATATTTATAAATGTGGTCAACCTTTTGGTTGATTTTGCTAACATTTTCCCTACTTTGTATAAATTTGGTTGAGATATTTCTTAACTTGATCAACATTTTTTCCTACCTTTTATACGTTTGGTTGAGATACTTCTGTATTTGTCCAATATTTTTTCCCATTTTGGCTAACAATTTTCCTACATTTAAAAAAAAAAAAAAGTTTGGCTGCGATACTTATAAATTTGGTTGAAATATTTCTTATTTTGGCCACCTTTTTTTTCATACTTTTCTCATACATATTTCTTTGTTTGGCCATTATTTTTTTTCTAATTTGGCTAACACTTTTCTTGTTTTAGTCATCAGTTTCTATTAATTTGGTTAACATATTGTCTAAAGAGGTCATCAATTGCTCTCAATTTGGTAAACATTGTTCTTAAATGGCAATCCATATTTCTCAATTTGATAAACAATTTTCACACTATGCCATACGTATTTCTTCGTTTGTCCAAACTTCTTCCTATTCTATTGCTTCTGTCGACATATTTCTTGATTCAACTTAATATTTTCTTACTTCGGTCGACATATTTCTTAATCTGGCCGACATTTTTCCTAGATTGGTTGACATTTTTCTCACTTTGATTATTATTATTTTTTTTTTTTTGATGTTTTACTTTATTTTACATAATTTCTAACATTGGCAAATATATTTTCCTACTTTTCATAAGTTTGGTTGAGATCTTTCTTAATTCGGCAATTATTTTTCTCACTTTGGCCAACATATTTTCATACTTTGTCATTCCTATTTCTTAGTTTGTCCCTAATTTTACATATATTATCACTTCGGTGGATGTATTTCTCGATGTGACTATCACATTTGCTTACTGTTTATAAGTTTTGTCGAGGTATTTCTTAATTTTGCCGTCGTTTATTTTTATTAATTTGGCTTACATATTTTCTTGTTTGGGTCGACATATTTATAAGTTTGGTTGAGCTTTTTTTAAATTTTGGCTAACATTTTATTAGTTTGGCTAGTATGTTTTTTTTTCCTATTTCGGTCAATATATTTATACGGTTGGTTCAGATATTTCCTATTTTGGCCAACCTTTTATTAGTTTGGCTAGCAAATGTTCCTACTTCTTTTTTAAAAGCTTGGACGAGGTATTTCTGTATCTGGTCATCATTTTTAATAATTTGATAACATATATTCTTATTTGAATGTTGAAGTGTTACATAGAACCTGTACTTTTTCTGATTGTGAGCCGTGGCAATGAGCAGACACATTGAAAATCATATATTGGCATTGGAAATGTGTTTCTGGGGAAAGAGACAAAGACTCCTATGGACACACAGATGAATTAATGAAAGTGGAAATGCTTCATATGAGACGCGCTAGCTTCACGGGTCAGGAAATGTCATGTTAAATTGACACCTAAGGTTGTGTCAGGGCCTTTTGTTGTGTTCGCGTGTAATATTATACATCTAAAATAATGAGCTAATCACTCGTCGTTGTATGACCTGAAAGATGTTAAGTAAAAGGTAAAATGATCACTGGCGTCGGTGATCACATCTCTCTTCTATGACTATGAGAAAAGGTTAATCGGACGCTGTGAAGAAATGATTACACTTGCGTACACTACATTCGAGACCGGTTTAGATTTATTGAGGGTGGGATGTTCTTTGGTGTTACTTGGTGACCCTAGGACGACACGGACATAGAAAATAGAGAGAGAAGTGAGATCATTTTACACTTCCAATGCTCTGTTGACAAGGTAGTGGCATCACTCTCATACATGTTGATCATTACGAGTTAGGTCACCGGATTCGACAGTTGACAGATGGCCACATTTCTGTAGTACCTCTCTTAGCCAAGAGTCCCGGTTGTACTCCTTAAAAAGGTGAAAAGGTAGCAATGCGATCTTTTTCCGAATGTCACCCATTATTCCAATTGTATCCTTAGGCATGTGACCGGCCCTCACGTGTTCCGGTCGTATCCATTAACCACGTGTCCCAACTGTACCATGTAGACATGTAACCAGTGTCCAGGTGTATTTCTTCTCACAGCCCGAGGACGCGGATTGTATCGCTAACACACCAACAATGGTATGATGATAGTGGTTAGGTTCCATCAACCACAGACAATAATAACCGCCATTATAATACACAGTTGGTAACTTTCCTTTAGATACATAATGGACAAATCCAAGGCCACCTGACGATTGGCTTCTCATATACGCATCGACATTTTTGATGTTAGACCCCCTAACAGTGCCGCCCCTCTTTATTTTTTTTTCACTCTACACAGGAAAAATACTATTTTTACTATTACTACGTATATACTATTACTTTTAGTCTTAATGTTTAACCTTTTTACATGTACAAAATCGACAGCGGTTAGGTAGCCTCACTTGCGACATATGAAAATTCATCTCCTTAAGGTTTGTTGTGACGCCACATAAACGGCTATAAGACATAGTTTCAGGATAATGTACTTGAATTCTTCAAACTACTGCATATTTAGTACTGTATTTATATATTGTGTATATGCGATTTGCTTATTGTTGTATACATTGTAGTATTATATGTCTATCAGATGAGATGATTTACTTCTAATACACTAATACATAACAGTAGAGACATGAAGTTTGAAATGGGGAATCATTCACCAAGAGACTACAAGAAGGAAAAACAAAAAGCATTGGCCAAAGAAAAACAGCATTATCTGCTGGGAAATAAATTTAAGAGGATAGAACAAGATTCGCTATGTTCAATCTAGTCTTTGGTAATCTGAAAAACATACTGACTAATATAAAGATGTCACTTGGGAGTTTCCGTGGCGAAATGGTTAAGACGTTTGACTCAGGCTCCGAAGTTTGTGGGTTCGATTCCGGGTCGTGTCTTTGTGTCCACGGGTCAAATTTTTCGTAGACTCCAGTGGGTCATCGCTAGAGCTACGGATTTCGTGCTTTCTGCGACGCTCTCCGCGCTGCGGAAAGAGACCAAGCCATATGGGATAAAACCTAGTGCAATTAAGTCGACCCTGTCGATTTTTAAGCGTCTTTTTTATAAAGATGTCAAATGCAATGAGACAAAGAGTGTTTAAGCACTATAAATAACCTGTACTTTTGTATGAATGTGAAGCGATGACAATGATCCTACAGGTTGAAAAGTCTCTAATGATAGTGGAGATATGGTTTCTGAGGGGCAACAAATTTAAACAAATTTTCACTAGACAGACACATGAACCTCCCTCCAAATAATACATGGCACTAGAATAAAACATACAGCATAACAGACACCTAGAGACTATACCGCCTATGTAAGGCAACACACGATCTAATACAGTATACATAACAGACGCTTTCCAATAATACTACACATAGTTATAGGCAGTGGTAAATGGGCCTACACAAATACACGATTGTTGAGACGTCGAATAAATTGGTCCTCTATCTGTAATTATGTCGCGCGTTATTACTTTCGCCGACCTTATTTATAACGGCGGAGATAATCTCTGGGATTAAGGGATTAGTCCCCTGAGTTCAATTATATCAGTAACATTAATAACCCGACTCATTCATAACGGATTAACGGCCATGCAGACGAATATTGATTTATTTTTTTTTGGGGGGGGGCGGGGGGGGGGGGGGGGTAACACGTAGTTTATAGACATATTGTGTTCTGGCTTCTTATGTTTTGTTATATTTTGTTAAATGTAGGTACAATGGTGAAATTGGATGCCTATATTTTTCATTGGTGTTTGACTTAAGGCCGCTGCGACACGACCGAACAAGGCGGCTTTAACCCTGACTGTATAACCAACTAAACACCCACACGCTGACGACAGGTAATCTCACCGAGATTCGAACCTGTTACCTATACGGTATCGTTGGTGCCAACTAGACACAGTCGTCACACCTGCACACCGTCTTCCATAATCTAAACATAGTCTGACTGATAAAACCAGAGCTCGCCATCAACACTAGATCTCCCACTGGTATTCGAACCCGGAACCCACAGGGACACCGACGGCCATCGTTACATTATTCTTTAAGGTTTTCATTTAACGGTCTGATACCGTATGATGATAGTATTCGGAAGCACTTATCTATACACCCCACTTCTCACCCACCCCTTACAAACGAATTTCAGTAAGCCATACTCACTTCAATCAATAATACCGACCATCTTTACTTGTTTAAGGTTTATATTTGTATCCCGTATGAAGGTAGTGTTTAAACCACTACGACCTTCTACAGATGACTAATAAACGCTACCCAGCCTTCAACACCGATTTTCACTATGCCATACCGACTAGAACCAGTACTAGCAGCCATCTTTACTTTCCAAGGTTTTCATTTTTAACCATTATAACGATAGTGTTTAAACCACTACGACTCTCTGCAGGTCACTAATAACCGCTACTTATCCTTTAACACCGAGTTTCACTATGACATGCCCACTACATTTAATAATACCGACTATATTTCCTTTTTTAAGGTTTTCATTTGAAGAGCTGTAACCCATATGATGCAAGTGTTTAAGCCACTAATACCACCACGCTGTGCACCACCCCCTGCTACTACCCAGCGCCCGGTTGTTTTTTATTTTATTATTATAATATTATTATTAATACATGTACAGACCTACAAGCACTTGGAATCAACGACTGGCAAGAGAAGGTCCACCAGAGAGACGAATGGAGACGGATTGTATTTGCAGCAAAGAACCTCAATGGCTCGGAACGCTGAAGAAGAAGAAGAAGAAGAAGAATATTATTATTATTTTTTATTTTTATATTTTTTACAATTAGTTAATATATTATACACCCACTCAATAGTTATCTGCCCTTAGAAACATGTCTTTTCTTAGAATTATCGCTCTCAGATATGACCTAGATATCACCCCCATACATCCCAGCCTGCCTGCGAGACTGAGAAGGATTGGAGTCAATCCGTAGACGTCAATCCTGAAATGCTTCTTAGTTAGGACATTACATACTACTACTGTAACTTTCATTGCGTTAATTGTCTAGTGTGTCGTCCAATCTCTGCTTCAGTCCTCAACTCCACTGAATGACAATCAATACCTGCTAATGCATTTCTTATGCTATTAAAATTAAAAGTAAATTATGTTAACTGGGCCATCCTACACGGAAGCGATCACGTTCATCCACACACATGTCCTCTTTGTTTATCATAATTTCGGTGTCTCGCAAGTAAATTCTAACCATAGTGTACAATAAGCGCATCCACTGGATGTTGCAGACCGTGTTGTCTGCAATAAATGCAGTATCGTCTACACATCTTGCATTAAGAATGTATCGGTGATGATGGCCAATTCTTTCCTATATTTCACATACTACGCATCTGGTATTGTAATGATATCGGTGTCAATTGTCATCTCTCTACTATATTTCACACCCTATACATCTGGTGCCGGCTTCCTGGCCTAGAGGTTAGCGACTTTTCTCCGTAATCTCGTATACTCTTGTAAGTAACGTGACGACGGTGAGAATCAGCAGTGGTTCGAATCCCGTCGGTAACTTATGGGGTATGTGAGCCGGCCGCTCAGAAAGCAATGGCAAACTACCGAGCGTAATCTTGCCAAGAAATCAACAATCAGCTGAAAGATGCTGATGTTGACAGCAATGTCCTGTAAAGGATATGCAAACAATTTTTTATGTATCTGGTATTGTGAAGGTATCGATGTCAGTTGCCATCTCTATACTATAGTTCACACACTATACATCTGATATTGTGAATGTATCGGTGTCAATGGCCATTTCTCTCCTATAATTCACACACTATTTTCACTATGTTTGTTATGTTGCATGTCAATTGAATGACGTTGTAATCTATCCCAGGTTAATTTTCTAGGCAATTGTACGATCATAATATTCCTCTGCTGTCGGAGGTAGAAATCAACTGTTTAAGCTCAACTTAATTGCGGTGCTGGGTTGAACCCCCTACCCAACTATCAGCGCACCGGCAATGTAAGAGCGAGCTCTCTTCTCCTTCCGGCCACGCTGACTTCCATGTTCACTGTACACTGTATATGTAAAAATGTCAGTCTCCGCGGCACAATATTAGTTGATGGTGGTTGTCTAGGAAGACTCTTAGAGAGAGAGAAATTGACTGGTTCACACGAGACAGTCATCGCAGGCAGCAGGGACAATGAATGTGATTTTTTTTCCGTATTGGTTGTCGTTTTATCTAGCACACTGTAAATAACAAAGCACAGAACATGAAAGACAAGATATTCACAATAAATATTATACATATCTAGAATAATATCT
This sequence comes from Cepaea hortensis, assembly GCA_963921405.1. Taxonomy (NCBI): domain Eukaryota; kingdom Metazoa; phylum Mollusca; class Gastropoda; order Stylommatophora; family Helicidae; genus Cepaea; species Cepaea hortensis. Next base: position 32,833,364 of record OY992896.1, read on the forward strand.
AAAAGAAAGTGTCCACACATAGAATACAATGGTATAAATTTCGTTTTATTTGACGTTAATAGAAACACAATTGGTGTGCGTGTGCGTGCGTGCGTGCGTGTGTGTGTGCATGTGTGTGTGTGTATGTGTGTGTGTGTGTGTGTGTGTGTGTTGATAGGGTCACGTTGAGGGCTGATCAACCCAGTCCTTCGTGTTTATGAGACTTGTAATTGGAAGATTGTTACCCAAAAGTATGTATGAAAGCTACACCATGCAAAAATAAATGTTTGCTTGCTGCATATCAGCGGGGAGAAGACAGCCCATGAGACAAAGACGGAGAATGAGAAGGTTGCAACAGTCCACTGCGTTCAAGGACTGAGATCCTCGATGACGTACATCTTGCCATCCTCGTTAGATCTGACTACGAGTGTTTTACGTTTCCCACTCTCGTTGAGAAATGCCAGTGCCGAGCACAAGTCTCTGACAGAGGCCCACTGTTCGTGGTCATGGGCTCCCACTCGACACTCACTCGTTCTGTTAGCACTCAGACCATCGCTGTTGGAGCTGTCGTATCTTGGGCTGGAATCAGAGAAACAAGGACACACAAAAGTTAAATGATCTTCTTTCTGGTCAATGTCATATCTTGGGTTGGGATCAGAGAAACAAAGACACATAGAAGTTGACTCATGGATCTTCTGGTCAATGTTATGTCTTGGGCTGGAATCAGAGAAACAAAGACACATAGACGTTGAATGATGTTCTTTCTGATCAATGTCATATCTTGGGTTGGCATCAGAGAACCAAGGCACATGGAAGTCGAATCATGGTCTTTCTGGTCAATGTCATATTCTTGGGTTGGAATCAGAGAAACAAAGACATATGGAAGTTGAATGATGGTCTTTCTAGTAATGTTATATCTTGGGTTGAAATCAGAGAAACAAAGACACACAGAAGTTGAATGATGGTCCTTCAGGTCAATGTCATAGCTGGGCTGGAATCAGAGAATCAAAGACACACAGACGTTGAATGAGGGTCCTACTGGCCAATTGTATATCTTGGGCTGGAATCAGAGAACCAAAGACACAACGAAGTTGAATGATGGTCCTTCTGGTCAATGTTATATCTTAGGTTGAAATCAGAAAAACAAAGACACACATAAGTAAGTAAGTATGTAAGTAAGTAGGTAGGTAAGTAAGTAAGTAAGTAAGTATGTAAGTTACTGTTTCTCTGTACTTTAGAGTGTGTATTGTTATAAGGGACGTAAGTTGTATTCATTTTTGTGTTTTAAAAAATTCATGACTACGCATTGTTAAAATGTCTAATAAATACGAACACTGGCTCAGTAATAATGGGCTCGGAATCGGGCACTTAAATATCTGCCTTCTATTAGGGAAGCTGCCTGAACTATCACTTATACTTGATCAAAATGTTCACATGTTCGGAGTTAGCGAAGGTCGATTAAATAGTAACATCTCAGATGAAGACATCGCTATCAGAGGCTTTAAACCCATTAGAAGAGATCCCTATCAGAAACAAGAGACGGGCATTGCAGTTTATATTTCTAACTCACTTAACGTCCACCGTAGTCTAGATTTTAGAACCTGTGAGATTGAGTGTGTATGGCTTGAGGTTAGGCTTCAAAATCGCATACCCCTAGAAGTTGGCTATCTTTATCGAAACCCCAGTGCAGGAAATATCTGGTATGAAAAATTCACCACTATGATGGATGTAGTCTTTAGTAATGCGAGAGAAATAATACTGCTAGGCGACATCAACATAGACACTAACAAATCAAACAAAACATGGGAAAACATAATAGAGCCATATAACTTCCAACAGTTAGTCCAACAAGCCACTAGAATAACAAAATCATCTGCAACACTTAAAGACCATATCTATACAACATGTGCTGACAACATCACAGAATGTACTGTACCTAATAATGCAATGAGCGATCACTACCCAGTATGTTGCACGTGGTCGAAAAGAGGTACCAGAACTCCGAAACACAAACATATAAGCATAAAATATAGAAATTATAAAAACTTCAATCAAGATGCCTTTCTACAAGACTTGCTCAACTCATCTCTGGACTATGTTTACCAGCTTCCTGACCCAGATGATGCTCTGGACCACTGGCTGAAGACCTTTCTAAGTGTATTTGATAAGAATGTTCCATTTAAGAAAGTTCGTGTTAAACATTACAATAAGCCCCTGTGGATCACACAGGAGGTAGTTGACTGGGACAAGGCACATACAAATAGAGATCTAACTATGTACCGTAGTCTGAGAAACAAAGTTCAATGTGTTATTCGAAAGGAAAAGAAAAACTATTTTAAGAAGTTAATAATAGATAAAACCAACACTAAAGATATATGGAAAGCAATTAAGACTTTGACAAACAAACACAAATCATCACAATCGTTACCATCTAATCAGGTTACATGTGATCAATTCAGTAATTTCTTTCAGTCCGACATAAACCAACTGAAGGCTGCAATACCAGATGTGCCTCATGACATATTTTTTATTATCATCATTCTGCGAGAGCAACTGCTATGGAGATATTCCCACAAACATACCGCTAATGACGACCACTGAAGTATTTACTCATCTCAGTAACCTAAAAAACAATAACTCATCAGGACTAGATGGAATCAGTAATCGGATCCTTCGCTATGCTGCTCCGGCGATCTGCGAGTCACTAACTTTTATATACAATCAATGTCTCACCAAATGTCACTTCCAATCAGCCTTTAAAATCGCTAAAGTGTATCCTCATTTAAAAGCTGGTTTATTAGACGATTGTATCATGGGTAATTATAGGCCAATTTCCATATTATCCTCACTATCCAAATCGCTAGAAAAGCACATCAACAAAACAACACTAGAGCACTTAGTTCGCCACAAATTAATAGCTGACAGTCAGTCAGGATTTCGGCCAAAATATTCCTGTCATACGGCCCTAACAAACATGATAGAAAACTGGCATCAAAATATTAACAACAATACTCTATGTGGAACGATGTTTATAGACTTCAAAAGCATTCGATATGATAGATCATAGTATCCTAATTAAATAACTAGAAACAATGAAAGTAAGCGTTAATATAGTGACATTAATAAATTCATTTTTATTAGACAGAAAACAAGTCGTATCACACAATAAATCTCTATCCCGAGCCATTACCATTAATACTGGAGTACCACGGGGGTCTATACTTGGCCTTCTGTTATTTGCCATTTATATAAATGATCTTCCCTTATATCTGTCATCGTCCTGCGATCTATTTGCAGACGACTGCACAGTATATACAAACGCTTTTGATCGTAACGTGTTAGAATTATCCTTGCAACAGGAAATAAATAGTGTAGTTAACTGGAGTCATGCAAACCGCATGTAAATTAACATTTCTAAAACTAAATCTATGTTAATAGGAACGAGGCAAAGACTTCACACTCTAAACTCGCAGAGAACTCTTCAGCTTCACATTGGTAGCACGCCTGTAGAAAGTGTAACCGAGCACAAGGCACTGGGTCTTATCATAGATCAAAATCTATCCTTCAATTACCATGTTCATGCTCTAGTTAAACAAATAGCCGAAAAAAGTATATCAACTTGCCAAAATTAATAATTTCCTCGACAAAAACACAAGAAAGATATTCTATACTTCCCACATACAAACACATATTGATTATTGCTCCACAATCTGGGATGGATGCTCTAAATCAATAATAAAACGCCTTTATTCACTCAAGAAAAGGGCAGTGCGTCTAATCAATGGTGATAAGCTTACAGACAATTCTAACCTACATGAACGTCTTCAGTTACTGCCACTCCACAAACGCCTACTTTTTAATAAGGCTAAACTAATTCACAAAATCCTATTTCAAAATGCCCCAAGCTACCTTTGGCCATTGTTTATGTTAATGCAAGACATAGCGAACGACTAAATATACTCCATGTCCCTAAACCTAGGATATACTTATTTAAAACAAGGCTTAGCATACTCTGCCAATCAGTTGTGGAACAATCTTCCACAAGAAATCAAAGACACCACCAATCATTATACATACAGTCGCAACCTGTTTGAACACTACCTCAAGAAAGACTACATGCCCCCTTTAAAAAATAAAAAAAATAAAAACAGCAACAAAGACAATAATAATGGTAAATTATCTCGAACGACAACTAGCCACACAAAAAACAAACCAAAAAAAAAAAAACAACAACAACAACAACAACAACAATCCCATATGTATGGCACGTTACACATACCTTGGGTATTCATGATGCCCATATTAAACATTGCCTCAACGAGTCATGTATTATTGATTATTTTTCATGCGTTTTAATGCTTTTTGTTCTTTTGTTGTAAAAGAATTTCTTCATAAGAGATGTTGAATGAAAGAATGTATGAGAGGAAATAGAGAAGAAGGGCAGAATGTCAGACGGGCCTGCGTGCCCAATTCTTAACCCTTGGAAAATAAAGATTTACTTACTTACTTACTTACTTACTTACTTACTTACTTACTTACTTACTTACTTACTTACTTACACAGAAGTTAAATGACGGTCCTTCTGGTCAATGTCGTATCCAACAAACACAAATATTGCATGTCACTTGTGAGACGTTGCGATTAACACCAGGCTGATGTTCTAGACAAGTTTAAGTTCAGTTGTTTGAACGAGAAGTCAATGTACATTGTTATCGTGTGTGTGTGTGTGTGCACGCGCGCGCGCGCGTGTGTGTGTGTGTGTGTGTGTGTGGACTAAAGAATCAACCGACACTTGCTATTCAAATGCTGGACCGTTGACGGCGGGGTCGCGGGATCAACTATTACACAACTTACTTACACTTATCAACAGGAATTCTGCAGTTTACAAAACTAGTTGTGTTGAAGAATTTGGAAGAACTGGTGTCGGTAACCACCACGGGGGGAGGGCAGGAGAGAAAGCTGGGTAACGACGCAATACCCACTGGAAAAAATCTATCTCAAACGCCTAGCGACTACTTAACCGGAACTAGAATATGGTAAGGCCTCATACATCACACGCCAAAGACAGTACCTGCTATTGAACTAGCTTTCCTTGTACGAATATTTTACCAGCAAACACATCCAAGTTAACGTTTTTGGAGCATGCATATCTCCCCTGGCACATACAAATGTCAGGCAAGGTCATGCTGCAATATCTAAAGTAGAATTTGTCAGCTTTTGGAGTTAAATATCACAGACAAATTCATGGAATATCGTGCACCAAGAGAAAGACAGACATTGACACTCCACAAGATGTGATCATCGTAGACAGCTGCCTCATAAACAGAATCATTCCTCGGAAATTACCATACCGTGGTTATATTAAACATCACAGTAGTTAGGGGAGAACGATGGTGCAAAACGTGGTTGCTGGTAACACATGCAGAGGTCGAAAACACCACATTACAGAAACTGGACATTAAAAAAACTTAAGGCAGGAGAACTGGCGAAGGGTCGAGAATCTGTCCGGCAGATGGTGATGAGAGCGACGTTCTACAGATGAAGGACACGCTACACGATGAAGATGATGTCTCAGCCATCGTGTGTGTGTGTGTGTGCACGCGCGCGCGTGTGTGTGTGTGTGTGTGTGTGTGTGTGTGGACTAAAGAATCAACCGACTCTTGCTATTCAAATGCTGGACCGTTGACGGCGGGGTCGCGGGATCAACTATTACACAACTTACTTACACTTACAATTGATTTCTCGCTCAGAAAGCAATCTCAAACTAGCGATAGTAAAATGCATAGACAATCTACCTGGGGTTGGAGTTGGCTGCAACTTTCTGCAAAGTACTTGCAACTGAGCCATGTGAAGACCACGTACACAATATATACTACAACCTATAGAAATGGCAAGAGACCAACTTACGAGCAACATTGGAAATAGCGCTCACAATGTCCGTACATCTTCACCATCTCCCAACATAACAACCCAACCCTCACAAAGATCCCCACAAAACACACTCTACTAATGTACACGGACACACACACACACACACACACACACACACACACACACATACACACACACACATATATATATATATATATATATATATATATATATATACACACACACACTAGCTGACCTGGCCCGGCTTCGCCCAGTCCCTAGAGAGGATCTATCTATCTATCAGTCTGTCTGTCTGTCTGTCTGTCTGTTTGTTTGTCTGTCTGTCTGTCTGTCTGGCTGACCCGCCCCGGCTTCACCCAGTCCCTGGTGGGGAGCATCTCATTTAATTCATATAAGTAGTCAAATAAGCTCCCGTTCCCGATTATCTGTCTGTCTGTCTGTCTATCTATCTGACCCGGCGTGGTTTCGCCCAGCTCCGGGCGCACAGTAACTTAAAAGAATGTCCTTCCACACACCATCCATTATTTTTAATGAAAACTGCTTTCAATCACCTGCATGACTGTAGATAACTTCTTTAAGCATAAAAAGATGAGTTACAATGTTATGCATTATGCATTATTTTTATGAAAACTTTGAAAATGCCTTAAAGATTATATCACTATTTATTATAACTCATATGCCTGTAAAAAACTATAGAGAAAGAGTTTAACAATAGTGCAAGTAAGTCCAACAATATGACTATAAAGTATATTGAAATGTTATTAAAAGTTATGCCCCTTGAAATAACTTTTCTAGAGTGAAGTCCCCCTGCTATATAGAAATTATATAATGAAAAATGAAATATTAAATGTTATTAAGTAAGTAGCCGATTTTACACTAAGAAACTATTACAGTCGGTTGCACAGGAATGAAAGGAAGCAGTGTAGAAAATTTCATCTCAATCGGATGTACCGTTATCGAACGCATAAAGGACGGACGGAAATACATACATTGTGTTATATATATATACTAGCTGACCCTGCCCGGCTTCGCCCAGTCCCTGGTGGGAAGCATCTCATTTAATTCATATAAGTAGTCATATAAGTTCCCGTTCCCGTTACCGACTATCTGTCTGTCTGTCTGTCTGTCTGTCTCACCCGGCCCGACATCGCCCAGCTCCTGGTGTGAAGCATCTCATTTAATTTATATAAGTAGTCATATAAGTTCCTGTTCCCGACTGTCCATCTGTCTGTCTGTCTGTCTATCTGTCTGCCTGACCCTGTCCGGCTTCATTAAATTCATACAACAAAAAAAAATGTAACTTAAAAGAACGTTCTACCACACACCATCCATTATTTTTAATGAAAACTCTTTCTAATCACCTGCATGACTACAGTAACTTCTTAAGCAAAAAAAGATGAGTTACAATGTTATGCATTGTGCATTATTTTTATGAAAACTTTGAAAATGCCTTACAGATTGTATCATTATTTATTATAACTCATATGCCGGTACATAACTATGGACAAAGAGTTTATAAATCTTTGAAAACGATGCCACAATATGACTATAAGTTATACAGAAAAGTTATGCCCCTTGAAATAACTTTTACAGAGTTAGGTCCCCTGAGATATATGAAATTATGATGAAAAATGAAAAATGAAATAATACTGAGTAAGCAGGCGATTTCACACTAACAAAATATCACAGTTGACAGCTCTGGAATGAAAGGAAGGCGTGTAGAAAATTTCATCTCAATCGGATGGGCCGTTCGCGAACAAATAAAGGCCATACATACATACATACATACAGACAGAGATACGGACATCCTAATTTATATATAAGATATATATATATATATATATATATATATATATATATATATATATATATATATATATATATATATATATCTTCTTCTTCCTCTTCAGCGTTCCGAGCCATTGAGGTTCGTTGCTGCAGATACAATCTGTCGCCATTGGTCTCTCTGGTTGACCTTCTCTTGCCAGTCATTGATTCCAAGTGCTTGTAGCTCTGTATATATATTATCTCTCCACCGTCGTCTTGGTCTACCTCAGGGTCTACGGTCATTTATTGCCTGAGTGTAAGCGGATTTTGTTTCCCTATTATCTTCCATTCTTTCTATATGCCCCAGCCATTGTAGTCTATTAGCCTTCATGATACCAGTGATTAGCGGGGACTTAAACAGATCATAAATGTCTTTGTTACTTCTTCTTTTCCACTCTCCACTTTGTGTATCCCTAATGGGTCCAAAGATGGGTCTTTAAACTTTGTTCTCAAAGGTCTGTAGCAAGGCTTGTCTCCTTTCATTGTACTCCAGGTTTCAGAGCCATACAGCACAACTGGTCTGATCAGTGTTTTGTATATTGTGATCTTGGTGTTACGAGAAAGCGGTTTTGATGTTAGTAGATGTTGTAGTGCATATTATATCTTATTTCCAGAGTTGATTCTAGCCTCTATTTCTTCCCTTATGATGTTGGAGCAGTTGAAGATTGTACCCAGGTATTTGTATGTTTCCGTTCTTTTAATGGTCATATTATCTATTTGTATGTGGCCAGAGTTTTTAGCCATTCCTTCTCTTGAAATTATCATATATTCTGTCTTATCTTGGTTGATAACCAGCCCTATCTGTTGGGCTTTTTCCTTTAAGTGAGTAAATATTTCCAAAGTCTTTTGTTTATTTTCCCCTATAATATCTATATCATCTGCATAACCAAGCAGCTTGGATGTTCCTCCAATATCACATTCCACCTTTGCCCTCCTTACAACTTTCTCTAGAGCCAGATTGAAGAGTAGCGGCGATAGTGCATCACCCTGTTTCAAGCCAGATGTTATTTGCAAAGGGTCTGATTTCCTGCCTTTATATGTTACTATATTATAAGTATCTTCCATGCATAGTCAGGTCATGTTGATTAACTTCCTTGGTATTCCAAATTCCCGCATAGCATTCCATAGACTATTCCTATGGACACTATCATAAGCCTTTTTAAAATCCACAAAAACGTTATGGAGATCTCTTCTATATTCCCAATTTTTCTCGGCTATTTGTCGTAAGATAAATATTTGATCTATTGTTGATCTGTTTTGACTAAAACCCGCCTGGTAGTCACCTAACATGTATTCTGAATATCGTTTTAGTCTATTTAGTAGGACTGCGGATAGTATCTTATTGCTTATGGACAGTAGTGATATTCCTCTATAATTTTCACACTGGAACTTGTCTCCTTTCTTAAAGATAGGTATCAATAATGACTCTTTCCAGTCATGGGGTAATTCTTCAGTCCTCCAGATTTTTATTATTAGTTCCTATAGCTTTAGATGTAATATATATAGTTGCATGTCCTTCGCAGGACGTAGCAGTCAACCTCAGCATTTTCACTGTTCGTGATTCCTGGGCAAATTTTACGTTCAATAGTTTGCCATTGCTTTCTGAACGACCTGCTCCTATATCTTTTTCGAAAAAACCAGCACCCCTGTGTTTCGAACCCGGGTATAAGGGCTCACAAACCACGTTCCAAAGCCCTTAGCCACAGAGACTGGTATATATATATATATATATATATATATATATATATATATATATATATATATATATATATATGTGTGTGTGTGTGTGTGTGTGTGTGTGTGTGTGTGTGTGTGTGAGTATGTATATAGTTATGAAACAATTAACGATTATTTATGACTAAGAAGTAGTATGGTACGCGAATGTGCCAGCGTATTTGAAGAGCCGCGGCTCCGAGATCCTCCTTCTGTAGACTTAGTAAAATAATCCGGTGACGTCACAAACTAGAGCCTTTAAAAATCGATAGCGTAGGGGAAATACATCTTGTAGGAAAAGTCGATAAGTTTTAAATTATCTTTTGTCATTTCCTATGGTCACATCTGTTGCTTACATTATTTAACTCGGTGGTTAGCCTATGACAATATTGCATTGTTTAATTATGGACGAACCCGTATAACTGTCTTAGTCACAGCTGTTGGTATAATTATCTCGGTTGGTAAAGTTTATTACTGAGTTTAAGTTGTAATATATACATGACTAAAGCTATAGTTAGTAGGTATAAACAACTTCATCATACACTTGAACGTTATATTTGAAAATGTGGGTGGCGTTAAAAAAATAAACATCCTTAGCGTACTCTTGGCGAGTATATTCTTGCCGGATGGGAGAAGGGATGGGGAATAGAGTATGTTTTTCCCGCGTTTATCGAGATTACTTATTATTACCTTGAAAATAAAAATGATCGTCTTGTGGTTAGTGAGAGAACATTGATACCTTTATACATTGCAAACATTGTGCTGTGGATTTAGAGCTGCGTTTTTATAATAAAAATGTAGTACCATTTCAAACCGCCTATTTTACACAATTTTAATTAAAGAAAGAAATATGACGGTATGTTTTATTTTGGACAATTTAGTCCTGACCTGATTAGATAGCTGTAGTTTCATAATATGGTAGTCATCATCATCAGGTGTCATGACGATAACCGCGCTATCTCATACGATGACCAGAGCCATGGATTAACTCGGTGATCTTGTTTCGACCATACCACGTAGCCAAGCCATACAGGTATTTACTTCTCAGACTTCCCCATGTTCTCTTCCCCTAAATATTGCCAGTGGTCATCACGTTTTCTATCGTATTTCTTCTCATATCATGTGACTGTCTACGTCTAATTTCTCTAATCGGTTTACGGTTGTCATTTGTTTCTTGTAGGACGTCGTCATTGCTTTTCATGTCTGTCGATATAATTTCTTTTTTGCATTTTCCTCAGAAAAAACGTTTCCATAGCCATCAGATGCTTTCCAGCCTATTTGCTCATTGTCCACGCTTCACATTCATAACAAAGTACAGGTTATATGTCACACCACAACACTCTTTTTCTCATTGCAAAGACTTATTTTTTATGGGTCAGCATGTTTTCCATCTGGCTAAAGTCTACCATCACAATGGCAATCCTTGTTCTAATCTCTTCACTACATCTCCCATCAGATGCAATGACTGTTACGAGGCAATTATACCGATTCACTGGTTTGAAACTATCCCCATTTATTTGAATATTACGTTTTGGTATTTCCTTCTTTCTAGTGACAGCCTTAATCTGTGTCCTTTTACAATTTAAATCTAACCCTAGTTGTTCACTATCTGCAACAACCGCATCTAGTAAATGTTGCAGATCCTGCTCATTATCTATAATCAATACACTATTATCCGCATATCTAATGTCATTGATGTTACATACATTAAAGGTGACCAGTTTACTATCTTCTACATTTCTGCAATTAAAAAATATTTTACTTGTACAGTAAAAATAAGATCTGGAGCCATTGCACATCCCTGTCTCAGACCTCTCATAATAGGCTGATATTGACCTATTTCATTATCAATCTTTATTGCAATTTGTTGTTCCCAATATAGGTGTTTTAAAGTCTAAGGTCTGTCCCACTAATTTGTAGATCTGCAAGCATCTTCATCATGTCGACAAGCCTTACTTTATCGAAAGTCTTTGTGTTGTCACTAAAGCAAAGATGAAGGTCTTTGTTTACTTCCATAGAACCGTTAATTAATGTTCTCGGCATATACACGGCATTTACTGTATTCGTGCCTACACCTATTTCTTCTCCTGTTTCGGGGTATATTTCCTTTCAAACTCTTTGCATGATGATTCTCAGCAGACTCTTCGAGAGCCGACATATAGCGCTCTAGTACTGGACGTACCCAAGGAATCGTCACCTCCTGCACATGGCTGCTTATCCTCACTTCCGTATATTGGGCATAACGTTTACAACAAGCAGCTCCCACGCAAATCAAGAGAGATCAGTCTGTAGATGACATCCAATCCGCGAGCTTTCGGTTCGGACTGTGATGAAATGGGTTTGCTAGCCAAGCAAATTCCCATTCGTACCCCTGGGTCACTTTCTCGATTCTTACTGTTTTGGTGTCGTCCCTAATCCAGCTGGCTTACCTAGGACAGCTGAAGACACCCCGGTCAGCCCTCAAGGGAAGGCAGGTGCAGAACATGGGCATTCCCCGCCATCCAAGGGAAGCTTTCATTATTGAAGAGCCGACACATAGCGTTCTGGTATTGAGCCCACCCAAGGAATCCTCACGTCTGCACATGGCTGCTTAGCTTTTGTTTATAGGGAAACCATTCACAACAGGCTGTTCCTCTGGAAACCAGGAGCGGCCAGTCTGCAGATGAAATCCACACAGGGAGCCTTTAATTAGGACTTTCCGCGTAATAGTTTTGCTAGCCAAGCAATATTCCCTTTTGTACCACTATGGCGATATTTCAACCTTTGATAACGCTCACTCAATGAGCTTTCGATACTGACTTTCCTCGTCATGAATTTGCTAGACATGTAATATTCGACAGTGTGCACTTGGAAGCTTTTTCACCATTAATGCCCACACAGTAGTGGCATGTGCCGTTTGTATAAACGAAAGGAACAAGGTAGGCAGCAGAGGGTGAGTAACGACCAGGCTCTCACATCCGAAGGAGTTTGACTTAGAGGCATTCAGTCATATCCCTCAGCTGAAGGCCATAGAACAAGTGTCTGGACCAAGCATGTAGTCGCATATTGCAAATGAATCGGACTTTATACGCAATGGATTTGCTAGCCAAGGTATATTCCATTTCGCTTCACTTTGCCACTGGCGTTGCTAGTCGGCATCGTTTATGGTTAGAACTATGACTGTATCTGATCGTCTTCGGTCATGATTAATGACAACATTCTTGTGGCGATCTAAGAATGTCATCTCTAACACCGCAATACGAATGCCCCCGGTTGTCCCTGTTAATCATTATCTCCAGTTCCGAAAACCAACAAAATATAACCAAGGTCCTATTCTATCGAGAACAAGTCGCCAAATCTGAAGCCTGACATGTGCTAGAACATGGCACGTGGCAAGAAAAACTCCACAAGACACCCGACATTCAAAATGAGCAGCGTGGAAGCCGCCAAAACTATCAAGACGATGCAAGAAGAAAACCTGCCTGCGAGCCGCAGCGAAACGCCAGAACCTGAAACAGCCTCAAATGAAACCACCACTTCTACACCAGTTGAATCCGCTCCCGTCGCTAAACCGACGCCAGAGATAACTAAACCTAAAGCCAGCAAAAGCGGAGAAACCTGCAACACTAGCCAGAAGCAGCCTGGCAGCTCACCAAAGTCCTCTACATTGGAGGAAACCACAACAACTGAGGATTTCACCGGAAAATTCTTGCTAAAACAGATAAGCGTGGGAGAAGCCAAACTGTCGGAGCTACCAACAGACAAGATACTTTGTCTGTTGGAAAAAGAGCTGGAAAAAGAGCTGGGAAGAAACAGCGTCTCCCAGCTACGCAAGACACTTGATGGAATAGTGGTCTCCATCGACAAGAACTCAAGACCACGGCACTAATGCAGAAGATCTCACAAAACAAGAAAGCTGACATCAAGCTACCCCACGGCATCACAGTGGAAGCCACCTGACACCGCATGATAAAATGATGGGCCATCAAACGAGTAAAGACCCATCTCACCAACGACCAGATCAGGGAGCATCCGAGGACCGAGTGATCACTCAATTCATCACATGAGACACAAGAAATCAAAATCCAGAGCACTACATACCGAGAGTGCTGCAGTGCTCCAAAAGCCATAAATTTTGGCACAGCCGTGCCACCTGCAAGTGTGAGGTGGAGGTGTGTAGATACTGCTCTGAACCCCACCCATACAATCAGTGCCAGCAATAAAAGACCGACAAGGACTTCAGAAGGCCTAAACCTAACAGAAAGTGCGCCAACTGCATCGGCAACCAGGGCGCCTGATACCTCGGCTGCCACTGCCACCAAGCCAGCAAGGAAGCCATGAAGATCGCCATCAAAAATAACCTGCCCTATAAAGAGGCGAGGAGGCAGAACGAGGCTGCCAATTGACTCACAAAAAGTGACAAAGTTTAACTGGAAGGCCAACTGAAGAACCTGAGATCCAAGCTCAACACCATAGAGGAAGAAAAAGACATGACGCAAGAGACACAGTTAACTGTATTAGTTTAGTTTAGTTTAGTTTAGTCGACGGATCAACATCACGGCACACGGGTGTAACCCATAAGTGCTCCGTTCTCCTCCTAACTCAAACCTGAGTCTGGAGAAACTCAGCTCAGTGCACGAACTCTGTAGCACCGGCGAGGATCCTGAAATACTTTAACTTTTTTCTAGTTAACTGTATTAACAGCTGCTCAAAGCATCATAGACAAACTAAAGCAAGTTCAGCAGAAGATTGAGCAGGGTGCCGCTCGAGTGGCTGCAATAAATTGTGAAACAGAAGAAACTATAGCAAAAATTCAAGAAGAAAGACAAAAGACAGAAGAAACTCTCAAACAGATTCAAGAAGAAAGGGAAAAACTAGAACTGCTCAAGACCAAGTCTGAAACACCTGAACCAGAAGATGTAAAGGCCCAGACAGAAGAAGAATCAACAGAAGAAGAACTAGAACTGGATGAAAACGGCTACCCAAGCCACGAACAAGAGTTTAGGAAGGTCGCGAATATGTATAGCTCTCCACCAGGATCGAACTATCGAGCCGCGTTCGACACACGAAAGCAAAGAAGACCGAGAGGATTCGAAGACAACCAAACACGGGGAAAGACGTGGAACACCAGGAGAGACGACAACTGGTAAAGCTCCCTCAAGGAAACAGCACAATATGACTGGGTGGGTACACAATTACTACAGGCCTTAACAGGTGCGCGACTCTGTCCAGACATGTAAACCCTCAACAAGAAAATTACGAACACAACCAACCCATCAGAAGCCGGGAAGCTGACATCAAGCAGCCCAATTTACGAAAGACAAAATACAAGCCAAAATAATCATTTTGGCTGCAGAACCAACTATACCAAAATTAAAGAAAGTAAGTCGATAACAACTATACAAATATAATACAAAATATTCCAAAACTATATCAAAAGACAAAATACACCATAAAGGCCCATATTATAGACAAGTCGACAAATCGAAAGCTGAAATTGGGTATTCGTTTCAAACAATGGATTGGACTATTCCATTATTCCATGCACCATTATTCAAACAGCGGCGGCCTGCTTTGAACAACTTATTCAAAGTAAACGCATCAGCCATCCCGGACGCTAACGAAGAGCACCCACGGGAGAGATCCGACAGACGATAGGGCAAGAACAACGGGCAGTGAGCCGGCGCGAGCCGGACCGCCCGCCTACGCCTGAGATCCAACTACGAACTATGTGTGTTTTGCATATCCTTTACAGGACATCGCTGTCAACATCAGCATCTTTCAGCTGTATGTTGATTTCTTGGCAAGATTACGCTCAGTAGTTTGCCATTGCTTTCTGAGCGGCCGGCTCAGTTATCCCGCAAGTCACCAGAGGGGGTCGAACCCTCCCAGCTCTCGCCCCGCTACGAGACTCTGCGTGATAAACGGGATTACGGAGAAAGTGTTGTAATCCCTCGGTCAGAGAGACCGACACGAACTATGTAACTGCACCAAAACATTAATATGCGCTATTGGAGCTGGAATCACTGCGGCTGCTGGCACCAGACTTGCTCTCCGGGTTTAAAGTGTACTCATTCTAATTAAAGGGTCTCGATAGAATCCTGTATTGTTATTTTTTGTTACTACCTCCCCATGCCGGGAGTGATACGTTGCGCGCCTGCTACTTTTATTGGATGTGGTAGCCGTTTATCATGCTCCCTCTTCGGAATCGAACCCTGATTCAACGTTACCTGTTACAAATATGGTAGGCATGTCACGTGCTATCGACATTTGATAGTACAGATATTTGAAAGGCGCAAAGCCAGCACGTAAGGCCATTGGATCAGCACAAAGTTATCCAGAGTCACTAGTGTGAACGCTGCGCCTCGTGAAGGGCAATGACGATTGGTCTTGAGCGAATAAAAGCGCTCTTTCAACGAGGGTCTGAGCTTGGTAATCTTGTATTAGCTCTAGAATTGCCACAGTTATCCAAGAAGGATCGTGTCATCTAAGGAACCTCGACTGATTTAATAAGCAATTTGCTATGAAACAGTGTGAACTTAGACATGCATGGCTTAATCTTTGAGACAAGCATTTGACATATGACAGGATCAACCAGATATATATCGCACAGACGAACTATTCACGAAAACGAAGACCAAGAGAAGCAATCGCTCAACGCGCTCCCTCGGTACCCGGTTATACATGGAAAACTACTGGACGCTCACCGAAGAGCTTTAAGCTATGCCAGGTAGGACTGATCGAAAAGCTATGCCATCTTATTTTACTGCAGACCCACTGCTCATTAAGAGAGAGTGGGAGCTTTTGGAGACCTTGGTCGAAACGCCTGCTTTGCTAACATGCGTCGGCGGGAAGTTCCCGATTGTGTGCACCTCACACACCCATCAAAGACAACGAACACCAGAAGCGCTTCCGAATATCATACTGTTATTCTCTTTTATCATCATAAAGGTTTTTCACATAACCTGTCAATGCATGTAAATCTGATCTTTTTCTAATATGATCGATCCATATTTTTTTCAGGCAGCCGGTGGATGTATGTGATCTTTTATTAGTAGGCTCATAAATTCTTTTGTGCATTAATATATTATTGTTACTGTTGTGTTGTTTTTCAAATTCTATGCAATTTTTTTCCCCCTAACGTCATGCTTCTTTTGTCTCTTTACATAATTTCTGTCTTTTCTGTGAATCTCTTCATTTGTGCCAGGATTATTTTTGTTGTTTCTTCGTGTTTCCTTTAGTCATACAATTCTTTTAGTGATTCATTTCTTACGACTTACTTTCTTTAATTTTGGTATAGTTGTTTCTGCAGCCAGACTGATTGAATTTTTCAGCATTTCCCATTGATCATCCACATCTTGAAATAAGATCTCAAGATAAGATAATACGTTAAATCTGTTCTGTACTGCTATGTTAAAATTGTCTTGTATTTCCTTGTCATTTTTCCATGTACACAGATCGTATTTATTGTTTCCTGGTGTATACTTGAGAGTAGTATACAATGTTGTAATGGATTAGGTTTTGTGGTTTCAAACCACCGATAAATCCATCTATACGGGGTTATCCCGCCATCTTGTTTCGTCACAAAACCGGCCCGCAAATGACCCAGATATTTTGAAATTGGCGGGTGTTTTTTTCTTGGATAACCACTTCCGGTTGTCACTTCCGGTTGTCGTGGTGACTACTTCCGGTCCATGGCTACCCCCTACCCAGGTCCCCCGTTCCCGAACCGGTGCGAACCGAACCGATCCGAGCGGACGTCGGCGCGCGACCCGACCGGGCGGCGGTGGGCGCACCGCGGCGGTGGGTGAGCGAACCGAACCGATCCAAGCGGACGTCGGCACGCGATCCGACCGGGCGTCGGTGGGGGCACCACGGCGGTGGGTGATCGAACCCCAGTCTAGACCCTTCGATGAAGAAGACTGAAGTCAATATGTCATAAATTTATTTCATCTCTCGAGCGAACCCGAGTAGGTCAAGTAATGACCGTCTTAATAAACTTTTACACGCTTCAGCAGAAGTCCCGACCCCATTTATAGCCTCTACGCGTTTTATGAAAATCTGCTTTATGAATATTCTAACCGGTCATAGAATTTTATTAAAAATTAAACCCAAAACTTAATTAAACCTTCTAAATTCCTGTATGTATATTGGAGAGTAGGTACGTCAATATAAAACTTCGACTCCCGTTTAAAATAAGCCATAATTTCCCGAGATATACATTAAACTATGTAATGACACACCTACAAATAACGTCCCCTTGATAAACAGAATTATCTCCCTTTCAATGTAACAAATACAACAAGTAAAGGTCAAACATGTGATTCACTGTCCAGTGACGAAAAAGTCTAGATTCTTTCAGGGAGTCTTAAAATATACCAAGCGGCCCTGTGTATTTCATTTTATTTTCTTTATCTGATTATTTTCTTTATTTCATTACCCTCCCTCCCCCCCTCCCTCCCACCCCCCCCCCCCGCTCTCTCTCTCTCTCTCTCTCTCTCTCTCTCCCTCTCTCTCTCTCTCTCTCTCTCTCTCTCTCTCTCTCTTGACTTTCTTTATCTTCAATTTGCCTGTAATCAATCTGTGATCTCTGTAACAGTGCACATTTGGAACTATTTTTGCGACTGTTAACGCATTTCGAAATCGTTTTCTAACGAGATGTAATCAGTAGCAATCACTCAGGAGGCTGAGTGGTCTCGAGCTATGGTGTCCGTTTCGAGCGCTGAAGGTCCCGGTTTCAAGCCTCGGTGAGGAACGGAATTTTTTCACGTGGACGTCTTGTAACAAAATTTCCCCTGGTCTCTGGGTAGTGAGATCGGATGCCAGTGTGTATTGTTGCGCTTGTAAACAATCTCTTGGCAGTTGGAAATGGAAAAAGAATAGCCTAACGGTGCTACCCGGGACATAA
Organism: Cepaea hortensis; assembly: GCA_963921405.1. Classification (NCBI taxonomy): domain Eukaryota; kingdom Metazoa; phylum Mollusca; class Gastropoda; order Stylommatophora; family Helicidae; genus Cepaea; species Cepaea hortensis. The sequence goes on from OY992896.1 coordinate 32,851,662, forward strand.
TTTTGAGTTAAAAATCAATCTACCCAATGTATTTCAGGATCCTCGCGGATGCTACGGAGTTCGTGCACTGAGCTGAGATTATCAGGACTCAAACTTGAGCTAGAACTAGAACGGATGACTTATGGGTTACAACCGTGTGCCGTGATGTTGATCCGGTGACTAAACTAAACTATCATCATTACTAGTTGTTCATGTCATCTTTGCTTGTGATCTGGTCATTATTATTTGTGGTTCAGGGCATTTGTGACGTCATCGTCTCCCACTCCCAACAACACTGGCCACAGAAGATTAAAATATTTAAAGGCTTTAATGCCACTACATGTCAGGGATCTTAGGACATCATACTATATGAGTGAATAACCCTGGGGTTGTTTAAATTAGGATATGAGCCGTGTAAATTTTTTTTTTTTTTAATAAAATGTTAATTGACTTCCTTGTAACAACTTAACTGTATATGTAACTATGTAATTCATAATAATTTACCTATTGTGTCAAACTATTAATTCTTGGTAATGTAATTATTTGGGTGCAGGATATGGCGGATGATCTCCAGATGGGTGTATCGAACGCGGGACATCTTGCTTGTGATCGAGAAGTTTTCCGGAAAGTTGTTATGGGAGCGAGGTTGTGCAAAGGACATGCTACTTAATGAATGAATGAATGAATGAATGTAATTATTATGTAATTGGTAATTTGATAATGCAATTATTATCATTTGCTCTCTCAGGTACATCATATTCACTTTCTTGACATAGAACTTCATATGTGTATGACAATATGATTGTTCTGTAATTGTAACCTTAAAAACGTGTGTAAAAAATTTCCTCATTACTCACTGCACTTAAACAAGTTCCCATAATCTTATTAGACTGTCACTTTTTGCACCATCTGACACTGTCTACATCGGCACACATAATTACAGTTATAATATTGTCAGAGATTTAGAAGATATGGGAGGAAGCACCATAGGGCCACGTAACATCAATAACCTTAGACATGCTGATGATACAGTATCGATTTCAGACAATGAGCAGGATATGAAACTTATTATTAGATGTAGTTGTTGCACACAATGGAAAACTAGGGTTAGAATTAAATTTTAAGAAGAAACGCCGATTATGGTCGTCAATAGGAAGAAAGAAATACACAATGTTATATGCAAATAAATGGGAATATTCTTAAACAAGTGACTCGGTACAACCCAATTACAACGAGAAAAAAAAATGGTGAAGTACTATATAGAACTTGTACTTTTGTATGGATCTCAAACGTGGACAATGAACAGATAAGCTGAAAAATGCTAATGGCAGTTGAAATGGGATTTCTGAGCTGAAATGAAAAGAATACCACGGACTCAATAACAATTGCAAACAACAAAAATCTTTTTTTTTTTTTAATTTTTTAATTACAAACATATGGGTGAACGAGACCATGCCACAAGGTTTCAAGGACGCGTCAATAGTCCACCTTTACAAACGTAAAAGAAACCGCCAATCCTGTGACAATCGCCGAGGCATCTCTTTGCTCTCAATAGCGGGAAAGATACCCGCCAGAATTCTTTTCAATCGCCTCACGGCCCATCTCGATCAAGGTCTTCTTCCTGAGAGCCACTGAGGCTTCAGAAAAGATCGAGGAACTGTTGACATGATTTTTGCTGCAAGGCAGCTGCAAGAGATATGTCAGGAACAGAACTCTGAAATGTTCTCCACTTTCATTGACCTTACCAAGGTTTTTGATACAGTCAGCAGAGAAGGACTGTGGAAGATTATGGCGAAATATGGCTGTCCAAGAAAGTGTGACCAAATAGTGGGCTATTTCATGATGGTATGCAGGCAAGAGTACAAGAAAATGGTGAACTGTCTGAGCCCTTTTCTGTCACCAATGGAGTGAAATAAGGATGTGTCCTGGCACCAACACTGTTCAGCCTCATGTTTTCAGCTATGCTGACGAATGTCTTCGAGAACAATGACATTGGAATAGACATCAACTACCGCATGGATGGAAAGTTGTTCAATCACAGAAGGTGAATGCAAAAATCAAAACTAACAGCGACACCATCAGAGAACTACTGTTTGCTGATGATTGCGCTCTAAATGCCAACTCAGAGGCAGACATGCAACACCATGTTTCAGCTTTCTCATATGCCTGTGCCAACTTTGTGCTCAATATCAACTTGGAGAAGACTGTAGTTATGTACCAGCCAGCTCCACTGAATAAACCGTGCCGAATATCAAGATGAACGGTCATAGATTAAGTGTTGTGGATAAATTCACCTATCTTGGCAGCAGTTTTTCACACGCTGCCACAATTGATGACGAAGTGAATGCATGAATCTCCAAGGCCAGCGCGACCTTTGGCAGACTGTATAAGAATGTATGGGACAGAAATGGAATAAGCCTGCAAACAAAGCTGAAAGTCTTTAAAGCAGTTGTATTATCCACACTGCTATATGCTTGTCAAACATGGACTGATTATCAGCGACATGCTTGGAAATAAGACCACTTCCACACAGTCTGCCTTAAGAAACTATTGAAGATTAAATGGCAAGACAAGATCCCAGACACTAAAGTTCTAGAAAAAGCGTCCATGCCCAGTATCCACATTCTACTAATGAAGAATAAGATTCGCTGGGCTGGTCACTTAACTCGTATGCCTAATCACAGGCTCCCTAAACAATTTTTTTACGGTGAGCTGCGTTGTGGTAAACGCTCCCAAGGCGGGCAGAGGAAACGCTTTAAAGACACTGAAAATCTCACTGAAAGATTTTGGGACACCTGGGAGACTGCTGCTAAAGACCGTAATTCGTGGCGTACATCATTAAATACGGGTGCAGTCACATGTGAAGCATCCAGGACTGCAATAGCTGTAAAAAAAACAAAAACAAAAAAAAAAAACTGCAGGATATTCTCCTCCTGGAACGTCAAGCAATCTTTGACCACATTGTCAAAGAACATTTCGAGCCAAAATAAGCCTTATCAGCCATCTTAGAACTCACGGCTCCATGCTTTCAACCCCACTGGATGAAATGAATGGTCATCATCATTTTTGATGGATAAACAACAGACACAATAACAGACATGCATGGCAACACGCAATATCAAGCAGCATACATAACAGAAGCTGTCTAACAATACTAGTGATGTCAATTGTCTACCACGGTAATTTTAAGCTGACTAACATGTCTTTCTGTTTGCACAAATCTGGCTTGCGTTGATTGATCAGTATTGCTTCTGCAAATTTTAACAAGCTTCCCGCATCATCAATTACTAGGCAAATTCTCGAAAGCGGCCATGTGATTGACAGAGACATTGCCTTTCGCGTGTTGTTTAACACTCAAAATACTCGCTTGTTAAAGTTTACAGAAGCAATAATGATCAATCAACGCAAGCCAGATTTGTGCAAACAGAAAGACATGGTAGTCAGCTTAAAATTACCGTGACAGACAATTGACATTACTATGCGAACATGTGTATATTTCAGCTTGAAGGATTTATCTAGTTAATTTACTTTATGTTGTGTGAATTATGCAGTATGTACCTGACGAGATGCAGCGAAATATGGCAGGCAATAAAATCGTGCAATCTATTGTTTGTGTCTTCGTTATTATATACTCGACGATTAGAGAAAAGGCGAGACGCACATATAATCAGATTGCTAATGGTACTATTGGGGTTGGAACTCTTCGCTAGCTTCTGAGGATGGGGACGGAGCGCTTATGGGAATGCCCCGAATGCTGTGATGCCGGTTCCTAAATCAATCAATCAATCAATCAATCGTTATTCAATTTACTATTTTAATTTGTTTCCTGTAGTACGTAAACATTGGTTTTTCTGTCTGCCCATGGTATTCTTTGCATTCTCATCAGAAACCACATTTCTACAGCCATCAGATGTTTGTTACCTTGTCTGCTCATTGTCCAAGTTTCACATCCATACAACAGTGCAGGCTCTATGTAGCACCTCAACAATCTTTTTCTCATTTCAATTGACATCATTATATTGGTCAGTATGTCGTTCATCTTGCTAAAGATTACTTTCACTATGGCGATTCTTGTTGTTATCTCTTCAAGGCATCTCCCATCAGATGGTATGACTGTTCCGAGATAATTGTACCGATTCACTTGTTGAAGAATGTTCTCATTTACTTGTATATTAAATTGTGGTTTCTATCTTAATGTTGGTAATAACTTACCTGTCACGTGGTGCACCCTTATTGCTAGCTTTGCACGTCTTTGTATGTTTGTGTCGTCTGCCACTGGCTGTGGTCGAATCTTCACTGATGATGTGATCTGTTGTGTCTGAGTCATTCAGTGGCTGTGGAGAGATGACATGTACATGTCACACACACACACAATCGCCATACCATACACATGACTCGATGTACATGAAAGCTACAATGAATGCAGGGAAACCATATATGTTAATGATAATGATAACAAATACATGTTCCTAGTGGAATCTATTAGCATTGATATGAGGCCATTTGCCAACCAATGTCTCATCAATTGTTGACCATCTAATAATGTTTGCTTGGTGTTGTTTATAAAGGTTTGCTTGGTGTTGTATATAAATGTTTGCTTGGTGTTGTATATAAATGTTTGCTTGGTGTTGTATATAAATGTTTGCTTGGTGTTGTATATAAATGTTTGCTTGGTGTTGTATATAAATGTTTGCTTGGTGTTGTATATAAATGTTTGCTTGGTGTTGTATATAAATGTTTGCTTGGTGTTGTATATAAATGTTTGCTTGGTGTTGTATATAAATGTTTGCTTGGTGTTGTATATAAAAGTTTGCTTGGTGTTGTATATAAAAGTTTGCTTGGTGTTGTATATAAATGTTTGCTTGGTGTTGTATATAAAAGTTTGCTTGGTGTTGTATATAAATGTTTGCTTGGTGTTGTATATAAAAGTTTGCATGGTGTTGTATATAAATGTTTGCTTGGTGTTGTATATAAAAGTTTGCTTGATGTTGTATATAAATGTTTGCTTGGTGTTGTTTATAAAAGTTTGCTTGGTGTTGTATATAAATGTTTGCTTGGTGTTGTATATACAAGTTTGCTTGGTGTTGTATATAAATGTTTGCTTGGTGTTGTATATAAATGTTTGCTTGGTGTTGTATATAAATGTTTGCTTGGTGTTTTATATAAATTACCACTTTCATCTGCAGCTTGGATACCTTGAGAAGTGATCCAGCCTAGTTCTATATTTTCAGGTTAGGTAACATAGTTTCTTTGAAAGTTAGAAAAAGAGTTCTTATATGTTACATAGAAACAGATTTATCTAGCATGTTATATAGAAACAGTTTTAACAAACGGCTGCGAATCTGTAGCTTGTCGTCCCTGGAGGAAAGTGGACTCGACAAGCACACCTTTAATATCCTTCTACTATTGGGAGTATTGAATGACTTTTGTCTACACTCCTCCCTTCCGTCTTTCATACACTATATCTCTCTCTTTCTCTCTCTCTCTCTCCTTCATAACATACCCTGACAACAGTTTCCTCCAACAATTAATAACCTGTTTATTGTTGAAAACTATGCCAGTTGTATGTATTGAATGTATATATGTAGTTGTTAGTGTCTGCTAATGTGAGTGCAAGATAGGACTTTTGAACATTCGTCTCCGTGTCTCCTCTAGCATAGTCATACGGCCAAAACATAGGACATCACACACAGACTTGGAACGTTCTCACCATGAATGCTCCGTTCAGCTTGAGTCTGGAGGTAAATCCGTTATTGAAAAAAAAACAAAAAACTGTTCACCACTGTATCACCGTAAAGTAATGTGATCACGGTAAGTCCTTTCAGTAGACAGAGTTTTCCGTTTTTTATGTTATTATAATCCATCAGTGAAAACACCTCACACCTGTCCACAGTTATTTAACCGTTTTCTGAATATAGGTAAACTGGTCTATAGTTCTTCACTGTTTCGTTTAGGTGAGTACCCAATTACAATGTTTTAGCCTATTTGCTCTGCTTGAATAAAGTTCTTTCACTAAGGTTCACCAAAACCTGTTTCTTGCCATTCGTTATGTCAACCCACTCTTATTGACTGTTTAGGTTGAATTTGCTATAGTGACATACTTTCACTGCACCTGTGACTTCAGGATCTTTACTCTTTACTCTTTTCTGAACAGGTCAGGAATATATATATGAAACCTGTGGGATTATACAATCAGGTGATATGAGTCGGTTACAAACTACTTCTTATGTGAGTGTCTTTCTCCGGCCATAATGATAAGCCTCCGAAGAACACTCAGACATAAGACAGATGAGTGCACTACAGTCTAAACCAGTGTTTCCCAACGTGGGGCCCACGCCCCACAAGGGGGCAATTCGACTGTTAAGGGGGGCAATTCGAAAATGGAAGAAATCGGCTGAATATAACAAAACGGGGAGACTTGAGACTGAAGTTAACTAAATTGGAACCTGCCATAAGATCTCTTTGCAGCAAGCATCAAGCGCAAGGATCTCACTAAATTTAAATAATAAATAATTACTAATAATTAAAATAATATAGAAAAATCTTTCATTAAAATTATTTTGTACTTGAATTTCAGTTCTCCATTATATGTTTTGAAAATTTACTTACTGTGTTTGCTCAATAATTACCTAGTGATTTCTTCCTAAAACCTATCATTCAAGTTTCTTTAGTGAACATTTCAATTTTTGAATATTAAAAATAATGTATATGTTGAGGGGGGGGGGGGGGCATGGGGCGGGGGAGGGGGGCAATATGAATTTTAGAAAGGCTTAAGTGGGGCATGGCACAAAAAAGGTTGGGAAACACTGGTCTAAACTATTCACTAATAGAAAGCACTACTACGCACAAACCTCTATATCCCTATGCTACTATTCCTCTAAGGTTACAATACCTTATATAATTAATTTATGATACTCCAAGCATTGAAATCCATTAGCACACAAACACTTCTATCCCATTTCCCGGGATGATTTCTTTGCTATTTTCAGGAGACATAAATCCAGTTTGCCGTCCTTTTAGGTAGCACACACTAAACCAGAAACCCCAGTTTCTACTATTTATATTGGGCTTTCCGTTCTTCGTTAGTGTTTGATGTCCATACATCAGCAGTCGCATTTGCCGTTTCCGTAACATCAAAAGTTCAGTGAAATCACGTATACGTCAATTGCTCTCGCTACTCTGTACCTCCGCTGTTTCCCTCGTTCATCGCTCGTCGCACTTCAAAGAGATTACACCGTCTTCGTGTTCCCCGTTCCGATGTATTCGTGTTCTCCGTCTTGTCGGCCGATAAGATCGGCAGTCACTGACCTCTGCAAACACCTGTCTCTGATATTCGGTCAATAACCTTCCATTTATCCTTCTCTCAGATTGAACGACTCGATTGTTAACCCGTCTCCTATATTGCCATTACTGTTACATTTAATTTTATCTGGGAATCACTAAACTATCATCATTCTGTGACAGAATCCTAGACAATTAGTTAATAGGCGAAAAAATTTCCTGTAGCCTTGGAGATGTGGTTTCATAGAAGAATGCTGAAAATTAATTCGAAAGCTAAACTGAGCAGTCAGTACGTTTTAAGGGAAGCTGAGTGGCAAAGACAACTTATCACAAACATCACAGAGAGGCAGTCATCGTTTTTTGGCCATATTATGAGAAGATAAAAAACTGAAACAGGTGACAAACAGAAAGATTCGCGGAAAGAGAGATATAGGAAGACGGCGTGAGCAGATTCTTGAGTTTTGTGTCATGGCACGGAAGGGGGTCAACAGACGAATTGATCCACGTCATCGGATATCGTAATTTGCGGAGAGGTGTGATCGCCAACTGGATGATAAACATAGTTTCAAGAGATTCCCTTCTTTCAAGACAATTCCATACATTTCTACAATGTAACGGTACCAACGTTATGAGTCTATGTCGGCCGCAACACTACCCAGTCTGGAAAATACAATAATCCCATGTCTGCTGGGTTATTAATTACGACCATTGTGTTGGTAATCAAGTAACAGCTATGATACCGCGTCTTTCTGACATAGATCATATAAGGGTTGGGGAGGGGGCGAGGGTGAGGGGGAAACAGAGGAGAAAAGAAACAATCTATAAATATCATGCCGACGATGCCACTTGTGACTGAGTGGAGGGAGAGTAAGAAACAGGGGAGAGCAGAGACGACCTATAGATAGTCTCTTAACGTGCATCACCTGAGACGAGGAAGGATGACAGTAGAGATGAAGCGAACAGGAGAAATGACAGTTTTGCGTGTTGAAAGCTCACGCTACATCCTAGTGCAGAAAGGGGAAAGCAGGAAAAGACAAAGACAAAAACATAATCGGCAGGCAGGATTGTGAATGTGATAGTCGAAACTCCGACATTGAGCAGCATGAAACCTGACAGACTCCAAACTGCACAAATTAACACCTAACAAGTTATTAGACCACAAGGCTTTATTCAAAGTAAAAATAGAAAGTTGCTAATAACAAGAAAAGAACTCTGCAAAATTACACACTAAGTGGTAACTTGCCGGTCTCTAGGGCTGAGGGGTTACACCACTTTCTCCGTAATCCCGTTTATCCACGCAGGGTCTCGCAGCGAGACGAGAACTGGAAGCGGTTCGACCCGCGCTCATGACTTGCGGGATAATGAGCCGGCCGCTCAGAAAGCAATGGCAAACTACTGAGCGTAATCTTGCCAAGAAATCAACATACAGCTGAAAGATGCTGATGTTGACAGCGATGTCCTGTAAAGGATATGCAAAACATTTTTAAGTGGTAACTTACTGGTGCACCCAGTAAGGTCAACTAAATAGTCTAGTCACGCAATGCAAAAATGCTCTATACTTAACTTCCCAAAGATATTCAGCATACATGGCTCTCTTTCAGGACTCTTCCATCCTTATCCTACAAACCCCTACTCTAGGGTCGGCAGTTAGTATTACATCCTGGGGTTTCATTTTGTTAAATATTTTAAAAATTAAAATTAAAATTAACATCTGGATTCGTACCCGGTGACAAATCAAAATAATTAAGTAAAATATGTAATGGAAGATCGCCCTGTGTTACCTGAAACTATAATGGAAGCAACAAATAGTAGTACCGTGATTTACTATGTTTGCGGAGCGGTCACTAAAGAGGATTGGTGTGAGCTCAGCAACTTTATCCCATACACAAATCATGAACACGTCTACAAAGAGCTTTCCGAAGGTTAAGTGAGGGCCTGCACTCTCTAGAGCGATGAAATGAAGGAGGAAGTGGAGGAATTACATGAGCCCGCACGCCTGCCTGTCAGCCCGCTGGTCATGTAGTCTGATCCCTGTCAAGGCGGAGGTTTGGGAAATACTGACCTGAGCTGCCAGGTAAAATGAGTGCCGGGAAATCTTATGTGAAGTAAAAGCAATCAGCGTGGTATTGTCGACATCACCAATACATTTATAAGACACTCATTTTTCGAAAGAAACAACGTTAAGTTCGTCCAAATGATAGCATCATGAGCAGCAAAATGTATGAATATTGCTAAAGATTTGGGCGTGGTCGGAAGTGATGACATACTTCCAGTTGACCTTGATGATCAAAGTCAGGACAGCCAAGATGGCTACAGCCTAACTGTATGAACATGTTAGCATCAAATCAGAGTCATGGTGACAGGCTAACCAGCATGTACGTCAGGGTTCAGTTCCAAATAGTTTTAAACTAGGTAATTAATATATTCACAATATGCTTAGAATTATAAAAGGCGTGCCTCGTTAAAGGAAGTTGGTCATTTCATAGCATTATGACGTTGCCTATTATATGTAAGGAGCCACAGTGGCATATTGGATAGTGCGCTTGTCTGCCAAGACAGTGGTCCCTGTACGGTCCTCATCAGATGACGGATTCTCTTTTCCGACCAGCACCGCTCTGTGGTCGACCAAGCCTTATAAATATGATACCAGACCATTGTAAGAATGTCTGGTCATTTGTATGGCAAGGAAATGCGACCAGCACCGCTCTGTGGTCGACCAAGCCTTATAAATATGATACCAGACAATTGTAAGAATGTCTGGGCATTTGTATGGCAAAGAAGTGCGACAAGTAAGGGGACTGGTCACCTATCTCATTTATCGTGACCTGTAGTATGTGGGGGTCAAACACCTTACAACCCAAACTCAGTCTCTGCTATGATACTGTTTTTACCTTTAGTATTTGTGAAAACTCATGACTTCACATGGCTACAGCACTGTCTACAATTGAACTGCATCGACTAACGTTATAAAGCTACCATCACATGCATAGGCCAGCCTATAAGACAGTGTGTCATTATTACCTGTGACGTCTCAAACTGTTTGATTTTTTGGTGAACTTCTCCTTTCCGTGAATGTTTTTTGTTCTGTACTTGATAGTACTGTTCAACGTTTCTTGTATCACGCAATAAGCTGTTGGTATATTGTTCTGCAACATTCGTAGATTTCTTGTCCGTTGATGTTGTCGGGTACTTCTTGAAGGACCTGGGGCTTGTGGCACTGTTTCGCCTTGCTGTCATCATAGCCGAGGAAGCCTTGCTGCGATGTTTGCCTGGGTTGCTCTGTGCTGCCTCACACTCGTGTTCCAGACTGATAAACAATTTAGAAGACATGGTTGTGACATAATGTTTGCCGGATAATTTATCCAATAATTACACAGATATGCACGGGTAATATGACAGATACAGAGTGTTTGTAAAGTCTCATTACACTTTGTATGTAGAATGAATTTGGAAAATTAAGTACATGGTACCATAAAAAAATTTCCTCCACAGTCCATAATAAAGCAATATGCAGCGAATGGCTGTTGTCTGCTGGAGTAATTCTTTGCACTTCAAACAGAATGGTGGTATCAACGGAAGCAAGAATGTTTTTAGTTGAACAAGTGTTTCGAAATGGCGATGGACACATGGTTGTTCAAAGATATATAGGAAGATTTCCATATAAACAACTTACTCATCGCATTTTGTGTGTGTGTGCATATTCTATTTACAGGACATTGCAGTCAACACCAGGATTTTTCAGTTGCTGTTGATGTCTTAGCAAGCTTTACGTTCTGTAGTTTGCCATTGCTTTCTGAACGACCGGCTCACATACCTTTCCGTAAGAAACCAACGTGATGCGATCCGCTGCTGAATCTCGTACATATGTGTTTCGTACGTGGGTATACGGGATTACGAACAGCGTCCTTAACTCCTTCGCCTTGGAGACCGGCACTCATTGCAATTTGTTGAATAAGTTTCTTACTACGGAAAATATGGAAAATGCTCCGCGATCTAGTAGACCTGCTGTGTCTGAAGAAACATGTCTAGATATCCAAGACAGAATCCTAAAAAGTCCAAGCAATTCCTTAAGGAAAATGTCGCAACAAGTGAACGCATTAGTGAGAACAGTGCACACAGTTATTAAACAACGATGACATTTTCACCCATAAAAGATTTCTGTTGTGTCTGAACTAAACGAGTGTGATAATAAATGATTTCTGTTGTGTCTGAACTAAACGAGTATGATAATAAATTCAGTCACCTACTATACGTGGTTTCAAGCTTTTTTTTCTTTTTAATAAAGAAGACGAGTCAATTCTCAGTGCAACATTCTTCTCCGAAGAAGCATGGTTCCATCTATCTGGATACATTAATAGCCAAAACAATCGTATTTGGAGCACTTTTAATCCCATCGCATTTCATGAGGCGCCTCTACACAATGAAAAAAATTGGGGTATGGTGTACTATCAGTAGAAATTGTTTTATTCGACCAAATTTATTCAACAACACTATAAATGCCGATCGGTACTGTACTTACATTCTGGAACCTTTCTAAGAACAGTTGAATTATCATGAAATCAAAGAAGCGAGGCAAGATGTGGCAACTGCACACCCAGCTAGAGCATCGCTGTATTTGTTTGGAAGAAATATTCGCAAATCTCCAAATATTACGTGGAATCTGGCCTGCTCGTTCTCCATATCTAACTCCATTATATTATTATTTATGGAATTTCTTGAAAGGAAATGTTTACAAAGATAATGTACACACAATTGAGGACCTGAAAGAAGCAATCAGAATTACCATTCAAGAAATAACAACCGACACTTTCCTGAGAAATTACGCGGGTAAGTTAATAAGTAAGTCACAAATGGCTGTAGAAAAATAACTAAAGATGATAACAACTTGAAACCAGTTTATTTTTTTATAGATACACTGTCCTTTTTATTTCTCAACATAATTTCCACCAACATTGATGTACCTATCCCATCGTTTTATCAGTCCACCCAAACCGGCTGCATAGAACTGTGTGCTCTGTTTTGTAAACCACGTTTTCACTTCACATTCAACTTCGGCGTCATTGGCGAAATGTCTCCCACCAAGGTGAGTTTCTGTTTATGCTGACAAATGTTTGTCCCGTAAAGCGGTGCATAGCTGGGTAGAAAACGTTACGAGGATGAGTCAATAAGTATGTCACACAGTTCTGTGGGATGGTAGGGCAATGAAAACAAAGCACGCAGTTCTATGCAGCCGGGTTGGAAGGACTGATAAAACCATGGGATAAGTGCATCAATGTTGGTGGAAATTATGTTGAAAAATAAAGGGACAATGTATGTGCAAAAATAAACTGGTTTCAAGTTGCTATCATCTTTAGTTATTTTTCTACAGCCTACAGTTATTTGTGACTTACGTATTAACATAGCCTCGTAGATAATATGAAGAGACGTGTACAGCCATATCTTGAAGCCCGTGGTGGACATTTCCAACATCTGTTATAATAAATACTTCATTGGTACTTTCTTGCTTCCCTAAAACAATGTTAGACCATAGAAATGACTATTGAATCTAAATAAATGGATTTTTAATAACATTTTTTAAAGGCATCATGTACTTCACTTTTCAGATGTGTTCTACATACAAAGTGTAGTGAGACTTTATAAACACCCGGTACATGCACAGGTTTATAAGCATCTATGACATGAATTGAAGCTGATGAGAGTCAGAGACAGACATTAATGGCTGTGTAAGGAATCCCCATCATGTATGAACGGACTATCACCAGGTGCAAGTGACACCATAGCATTAGCATGCTCCAGATGGGCAAATCAACACCAGCAAGTTTAGACAAGGAACTTGGAATGGCAGGACGTTAGCAGAAACATGAACGTTAGATAAGGTAGTATACGAAATGGACGGGATGAACGTTAATATCCTAAGAATAAGCGACACAAGGCAGAAGGGGTCTGATATATACTAGTGGACGTGAACGCTATTATGTTCAGCAAGTGCTCAACATGAACATACACTAAGACTACCGTTTGAGTTCATCGCTCGTTATTGGAATATTTGAGATATTTCATGGATACCTTAATTAATCAGGTAAACCAATATTTATAAATAGTATACACATATACGCAATTAAAAGTAACAGTGAAAAAGAAATACAAAGATATTGTGCTGAAATATAAAGGCCGTCTTTGAAAACCAAATCGGAAGAAGTCAAAATAATTCTTTCAATTAAACATAGGAAAGGATAGAATAGAAAATATTGTTGGTGATTCAAGTTTAAGAATACAAAAAGAAAGAGTATAGGAAAACAATAAGAATAGCCAAACATAAATGGCCGAGAAAGAGCCGAATTATCAGTAACACGTTGCTAAAATGGAGAGTCACTGATTCTATACAATATATAAAGAAGGGAACTTGGACAGTTGACATCACGGCAGTGGAATTACAAGTACTAGGGAATTTGGAATATAGATATTAAGTAAACCTAATGATATGTTGAAATCAACATTTACAATTTTACAATAAACCTCATAAACCTTGTCACCAAACTTCTACACGGAGATATAACAGAAGAACAGGGGTGGAAAAAAAATTATGGAAATTATTGAAGAATGTTATGGGTGTTATCCATCATGTGCCATGCCGAAAAACGAGGGCGGTCATGACTCGGCATTTCACTCGATCACCACAGTCGTGGATCAGCTTAGTGTTCCTGTCTCGGCCATGTGGCCAAGCCATCCAGGTATTTACTTCTCGGTCTTCCCCTTGGTCTGTTCCCTTCGGTCTTGCCAGTTGTCACCAAGTTCACCAATTCATTTCTTCTCATAACATGTCCAAACAATTTTGAATTTCTACGTCTAATTTCTATACTCAATTTACGATTTTCGTTTGTTTCCTGTAGTACTTGGTCATTTGTTTTTCTGTCTGTCCATGGAATTCTTTGCATTCTCCTCATAAACCACATTTCTACAGCCATCAGATGTTATTCAGCTTTACTACTCATTCTCCAAGTTTCACATCCATACAAAAGTACAGGTTCTATATAGCACCTCAGCATTCTTTTTCTCGTTTCAATTGACATCTTTTTATTGGTCAGTATGTTTTTCACCTTGCTAAAGGCTACTTTCGCCATTTCGATTCTTGTTCTAATCTCTTCAAGGCATCTCCCATCAGCTGTGGTGTTGTTACGAGATAATTGTATCGATTCATTTGTTGAAGAATATTCCCATTTACTTGTATATTACATTGTGGTGCTTCTTTCTTCCTAGTGACAACCATAATCTGTGTCTTTTTACAATTTATTTATAACCCCAGTTGTTCACTGTGTGCAACAACCGCATCTACTAATTGTTTCAGATCCAGTTCATTGTCTGCAATCAATACTGTATCATCTGCATATCTAATGTTATTGATGTTTCGTCCTCCAATGATGATTCCATTTATATCTTCTACATTTCTGAAATTATTTTCACTGTATACGGAAAAAGATCTGGAGACATTACACATCCCTGTCTCACACCTCTCTTAATAGGCTGATATTGTCCTACTTCATTATCAGTCCTTATATATATATATATGGACTACAAGGTGTGGACTGTCCCTGGCCCTGCAGCCAGCATGATTATCATCGGCTGGCCTCTCCCAGGAGGGGTGAAAAGTGAAATTAGTAGCCTGCCAATGACCCGCAGACTACACAAGTCAACCCCACCTCCACGTGGTTTAGACTGGGAAACCATGACCGCGATGTCATGGGCTAACGGGAATGTATCTCTCCATATGGGGATTGACTCCCTATTGTCAGATTTTTGTTCTAAACCTGTGACTGGCCAGCAAGCCGACAGGGGATCTTCATACTGCTCGTAGAAAAACTAAGAAGTATAAAAGGACTGATCCTAATGTATATAGACCCGGCAATGTTAATAGACTTCGAGATAGATCAGCGATTAAAAAAAAATTGGCACAATGAACGTCTGCGGTGTTAATAGTAAAGAAGAAGAACTTATAGAAACAATGAAAGAGAGGAAAATTAAATTGGACTGATGGGAATGGCGGACACCGGAATAAAGGGGGAGGGACGCAAGGAGATCCACCACATTTACACGTTTGTCTACTCTGGAGTGGAACAGCAAAAAAGGGCAAGACACGGTGTGGGAATAGTCATTGAACCACGGCTAGCAAGAGGAATAATAGAAATAAAATATATATCAGAAAAAATCATAACTGTGAGAATAAAAGAACAAACAATCACAACATATGTACAGATATACGCACCATGTAATACAAACAATAATGAGCAAAAATGCGAGGACTTCTACGAAGACATACATGACGTGCTAAATAAAATAGATAAGCAGGACAACATCATAGTTATGGGAGACTTCAATGCAAGACTAAGACACAACAAATATAGCATAGAAAAACATCTTGGATCATTTGGAGACCAACATAATGAAATAAATGATAACGGAAGTAGACTGATAGAGCTATGCAGCCAACACGACCTCTACATAACAAATATATTCTATAAACACCAAGACTCACAAATATACACCTGGTGTAAATGGAACGATATAGATACTAAAAGACAAATTGATTTTATATTAACAAGAAATAACAGAAAGAGAAATATATTAGATGCAAGGGCAGTGCCCAGCTTAGGTATAAACACGGACCACAAAGCAGTCGTTGCCACAATAAGAATCATCATTAGAAGGAAGCAAAGACCAGGAAAATGCATGCCATGCGAATCAGTAAACTTAAAAAATCTCAAAGACGAGGCAGTGAGGGAAAATAATGCAAAAGAGCTAACTGAAATCTTTGTAAAATTACATATAGAAAGAAAGACAGTGAAAGAAGAATGGGAGATGTTCAAATCAAGCATTTTAAAAACTGCAAAGATAACATGTGGAACCACGAAAAAAAACGCAAAACATGATAAAGAAAATAATAAGGTTGTGGAACGCAGAAGTAAAGAAAGCTGTAAAAGACAAAAAGGAAAAATATAAAAAGTGGTCGAAAAGCAAACAGGAATGCGATTACATAGAATATAGAATAGCGAGAAGACATGTGAATAGAATAGTAAAGAGAGAAAAACAAAAAGACTGGGAAGAAAATGGAGAAATATTCTAAATAAAAATTAAAAGGAGGCAACTAGAAACTTCTATAAAAAGATAGTTGCAATGACAACCAGAGGAGAACCCTTTTACCCAACTAAAATAATTAACAACGAAAATGGAGAACCTATAAGTGAACAAAAACAAATCCTAATAAGATGGAAACAGTACTTTGAACAACTTCTCAACATCCCATCAGATGTCACAGGAATTCAAGAAACCGACAGAGATGCCACCGAAGAGCTAGAACCAGACATACTGAAAGAAGAAATTATAGAAGCCATCAGATTAGCCCCATTGAACAAATCATCAGGACAAGATGACATACCAAATGAACTAAATAAAGCAGCAAGAGAAGTAGGAACAGCATGGCTTCGTAGACTATTCAACCACGTTTGGGTAGAACAACAGACACCACGAGACTGGGGAAACGCCATAATTATCCCAATTTGGAAAAATAAAGGCAGCAAAAGAGACTGCACACAATACAGAGGCATTTCACTGATGAGTCATACTTGAAAAATATTTTGCAAAATTCTTGAGAAAAGATTACGAACTATTATAGAACCCCAGCTAAGCGAAACACAACTTGGATTTAGGGAAAAACAAAGGATGCACAGATGCCATTTTTTCTCTTAGATAACTTATAGAAAAATCAATCGAATTCAATGAAACACTCTACTTAGCCTTTGTCGACCAAGAAAAGGCATTTTATAGAGTAAATAGAAACAAGCTGGAGTGAGTAAACATCTAACAAACCTATGTAGAAGCTTATACAACAACAGTGAATGCATAGTGAGAGCAACTGGAGGACACTCACAACCCTTCACCATAAGATCCAGAGTACGACAAGGTTGTGTCTTGTCTCCTCTCTTGTTTATAACATATGGGGGGGGGGGGGGCTGCGTGGTCTCGAGGTATGGTGTCCGCCTCGAGTGTTGGAGGTCCCGGGTTCAAGCCCCGGTGAGGACCGGGATTCATTTCACGTGGACGTCTAGTAATAAAATTTCCCATTGTCGCTGGGTAGTGAGATCGGACGCCCGTGTGTATTGTTGCACATAGTTGAAAATCGAAAAAGAGTAGCCTAACGGCGCTGTCCGGGCAAAATTTCGAGTTAAAAATCTACCCAAAAGTATTTCAGGATACTCGCCGATGCTACGGATTTCGTGCACTGAGCTGAGTTTCTCCGGACTCATGTTTGAGTTGTGAGGAGAACGGAGCACTTATGGGTTACACCCGTGTGCCGTGATATTGATCCAACGACTAAACTAAACTAAACTTGTTTATAACATATACAGACAACAATATGTAAAGAAACCAGCCAAACAGAGACCGCAAGAACACCGCATGACGAGAACACAGAAGAAGAACCATCTGCAAATCTAACCATTAGAGAACTCCTGTTTGCGGATGACCAAGCACTAATAGCAAAATCAGAAGCTGAATCACAAGACCACATGAATAGACTAAACGAAATGTGTAGGAAATATAACATGAAAATAGCACAAGTAATACAGAGGTATTGACTATAACTAAAGAAGAAAAAGCAACAGCGATTCACCTAAACGAACATCCCTTGAAACAAGTAAAGAGTTTGAAGTACCTAGGAAGTATAATATCATCAAATGGCAAATCAGAAGACGAGATCGAAAATAGATGCAATAAGGCAAACTAGTTCATTTTACAAATGGCACCAATACAAGAGAACAAACATCTATCAATAACTACTAAGACAGCACTTTGAAACACAATCTTCCTACCAACTCTATGTTACCAATGCGAAACCTGGACAATGACAGAAAAAGTGAAAAGAAAAATCACGACAGAAATGAGATTCCTGAGAAGAATACTAAATGTATCAAGAAGAGATAAGATCAGAATTGAAGAAATCAGGACTAAAGTAGGAGTTATTGCTTCGCTATATTTTATTAGAAGGCAGCAAGTCAAATGATTTGGCCATGCAAGCAGGTTACCAACTAACAGTGTACCACAACAAGCAATGATGTACAGACCAGATGGAAGCAGGGGAAGAGGCCGACGACGTAAACGATGAATTCAGGAAATAACAGAGTCCATGGGAATATCGATACATGAAGCCCATAAGCGGGCATTATCCCGCTATTTATACTTCACCTCGACATCGCAAGGTGCAAGAGGAACATGATGAGATTAGATGAGATGAGTAAATGTATACTATAAGAACCCGAAATACGAAGTATTTCAGGATCCTCGCCGGTGCTACGGAGTTCGTGCACTGAGCTGAGTTTCTCCAGACTCAGGTTTGAGTTAGGAGAAGGACGGAGCACGTATGGCACCCGTGTGCCGTGATGTTGATCCGTCGACTAAACTAAACTAAACTAAACTAAACTAAACTAAACTATAAGAACCCAACCCAGTTAAAAATTATAAAGTTTTGAAATTCTAGCAACGCTACCAATGTGGCTCTCAACATAATTATTACACGACAGTCAATGATAACAGCTGTCAGTAGCCACTTTCAGAATACAAATGCAGACATGCCTGACAGTACAGGATACACAGAGAATGTCCAGCCTAAGAGACTTCCCTTTCTACGAGACAAAAATAAATGTACGTTTTCCATTAATTACCCAGACGTTAATTGTATGTAAATAGTTTCGCTGTTGAAACATTGGTGTTGTCGTTGTTATTTTTAAATTACCAGTTTTGTAACTAATCTGTGAACGTGGATAGAAAGACAAACACAGCGCATATTACACACACGCGCGCGCATACACACACATGTACACACAGTGTTGGGGGAAGAGAGAGCAGGAGATTAGACGATACTGAGTGAAGGTTTACAAGGCTGTCTATTCAGATCAGGTATATGGTAAGTAAGAAGAAATAACTGAATGTTATTCACACTATTGGCTGTACTGGGAGTATGATGCTATTCCTATATTTTTAGACCAATAGGCGCCTGATAGGTGATGTAATCAATATAGCCGGCCCTATCTTTACTTCCCAAAATAATCTATGGTACCTATGTTAGGCTGAGTCGATCTGGGATCTCATGTTAATGAGCAACGCAATCCTCGTCGCGTGAGGCATTCGAACACAAAACAATTGGGCCGCAGGCAAACATGCTAGTCACTGCGCTGCCCCGGCTCCTCTTGTTACAAGTGGCACAAGGATATATTATATATCACATCAAAGAAGTACAGCTGCATACATTAACAATATATAATGTAAGAATAACGTACCAAATCCATTAGCATCAAGCATATTTTCCATATGAGTGAGTGAGTGTGAATGGATGCAAATGGCTTGTGTTTCTTCGTCTCCTCTTTAACAGTCTCTGCCATGTGATCAGTTCTCTCTATAATAATTAAGTTATCATATTCTATGTGCAGTCAGTTATCATGTCTGTCCGAGGCCTTCTGTCTCGCGTCCTGCCAATCATTTTTATAAATATTAATGTTCCTCCATGCTAAGATGCCAAACTGTCTAGTATCTTCTGTTTCAGTCTCCCCATGTCCCTCCTCCTCTCCAGCTTTCCCGTTTTGACAACATACGTTAGATTTCTCCTACTCATGACATACCCAAAGAATGTGGACTATATTCAACTCATGCATTTAACCAGTTCCCTTTGTGAGATAATTTGTTTCAAGATATCTTCATTGTTCTTTCTATCCGTCCTCGGTGTTCTTCTACAAAACCACATCTCTGCCTGCTAACTGTACTTGTTTTGCTTCCGTACATCAGGATTGGCTCAATTTACCACGTGGAATAGAGCTTATGAAGCTTTACTTTACCCCTAGAATCCTTACAGCTGGTACAGACGCTCAACACTTGGTCAAGGACACAAGTAATCAAATACAGATAACCAATCACACTTCTGCTGGGTTGTGGATTTTCATGCAAAGGCGTTTCACAGGCAGACCTGTTGTTGTTGTTTATCCATCAAAAATGATGATGACCATTCATTTCATCCAGTGGGGTTGAAAGTATGGAGCCGTGGGTTCTAAGATGGCTGATAAGGCCTATTTTGGCTCAAAATGTTCTTTGACAATGTGGACAAAGAATGCTTGACGTTTCTGGAGGAGGATTTCCTGCAGTGGTTTTTCTGTCCTGCCTTTTCTTTACAGCTTTTGCAGTCCTGGTTGCCTCACACATGACTGCACCCTTGTGTAATGATGCACGCCACGAATTTCGGTCTCTGGCTGCAGTCTCCCAGGTGTCATGTTCCAAAAGCATTCAGAGAGATTTTCAGTGTCTTTAAAGCGTTTCTTCTGGCCACCTTGGGAGCGTTTACCACAACACAGTTCGCTGTAAAAAATTCGTTTAGGGAGCCTGTGATCTGGCGTGCGAGTCAAGTGACCAGCCCAAGGAATCTGATTCTTCATCAGTAGAGTGTGGATACTGGGCATGGACGCTCTTTCTAGGACTTCAGTGTCTGGGATCTTGTCTTGCCATTTAATCTTCAGTAGCTTTCTTAGGCAGACTGTGTGGAAGTGGTTTAATTTCCTAGCGTGTCGCTGATAAACAGTCCAGGTTTCACAAGCATATAGCAGTGTGGATAATACAACTGCTTTGTAGACTTTTAGCTTTGTTTGCAGGCTTATTCTAGTTTTGTCCCATACATTCTTGAACAGTCTGCCAAAGGCCACACTGGCCTTGGAGATTCTTGCATTCACTTCGTCATCAATTGTGGCAGCTTGT
Organism: Cepaea hortensis; assembly: GCA_963921405.1. Classification (NCBI taxonomy): domain Eukaryota; kingdom Metazoa; phylum Mollusca; class Gastropoda; order Stylommatophora; family Helicidae; genus Cepaea; species Cepaea hortensis. The sequence goes on from OY992896.1 coordinate 32,872,707, forward strand.
GACACAGTGCTGCCAAGATAGGTGAATTCGTCCACAACACTTAGTCTATGACCATTCACTTTTATATTCGGCACAGTGTGATTATTCCTTGGAGCTGGCTGGTACATAACTACAATCTTCTCCAAGTTGATATTGAGCCCAAAGTTGGCACAGGCATGTGAGAAAGCTGAAACATTATGTTGCATGTCCGCCTCTGAGTTGGAGTATAGAGCGCAATCATCAGCAAACAGGAGCTCTCTGGCGGTGTCGCTGTCAATTTTGGTTTTAGCTTTCAGCCTTCTGAGATTGAATAACTTTCCATCCATACGGTAGTTGATGTCTATTCCAATGTCGTCGTTCTCGAAGGCATTCATTAACATGGCTGAAAACATGAGGCTGAACAGTGTTGGTGCCAGGACACATCCTTGCTTCACTCTATTGGTGACAGGAAAGGGTTCAGACAGTTCACCATTTTCCTGTACTCTTGCCTGCATACCATCATGAAATAGCCGCACTATGACCTACAAACTGATGAGAAATACCTTAGACTCATAAAATACATATATTGGTAACAATAAGCTGCCATAAAGATTGATAATGAAGTGGGACAATATCAGCCTATTAAGAGAGTTGTGAGACAGGGATGTGTAATGTCTCCAGATGTGTTTTCAATGTATAGTGAAAATACATTCAGAAATGTTAACAATATGAAAGGAATCATCACTGGCGGACATAACATAAATAACAGATAATAATTAGATATGCGGACAATGAGCAGGTGCTGCAACATTTAGTAGATGTTGCACACAGTAAACACCTAGGGTTAGAATTAAATTGTAAGAAGACACAGATTATGGTCGTCACTAAGAAGAAGGAAATAACACAATGTAATATACAAGTAAATGGGAATATTCTTAAACAAGTGAATCGGTACAATTATATCGGAACAGTTATAGCATCCGATGCTATTGTATGGGTGTGAGGCGTGGGAAATGAGCAGGCAAGCTGGAAAACCTCTGATGGCTGTGGAGATGTGGTTTCTGAGGAAAATGCAAAGAATACCATGGACAGACAGAAAAACTAATGACCAAGTCCTTCAAGAAACAAATGAAGACCGTAAACTGATTAGAGAAACTAGACGTAGACAGTCAAAATTGTTTGGTCACGTTATGAGAAGAAATAAATTGAAGAACTTGATGACAACTGGCAAGATCGAGAAGCAGAAAGCAAGCGGGGGACAGAGAAGTAAATACCGGAATGGCTTAGCCACGTGGCATGGTCGAGACAAAAACACTGAGCTAGCTAATCCACGACTCTGTTGATCGAGTTAGATGACAAAATATGACCGCCCACGATTACCGGCAAGACACATGGTGACGATGATGTTACACAGGCGTCAAAGGTAGGTGTGTTAATGCCTCAATGAAAAATAAAGAAGCTGTGCAAGAATGTAACTACTGTATGGATCTTCTAGCTCAGGATAGATTATATTATTAGTAGATAGTGCTGATACACATTTGTTTGCCTTCATTCACGATCAATTATTTTGAAAACTGTCTGTTGCATCGTTCTGAATTTTTTCCAGCCGTCTTATATTTACCCCCACCCAAAGAATATGTCTTTGATAGGTCCAAAAACAACTTAAATCATTGAAAGCGGCGACATTCCTTTGATGTTTTGCTGAACAACTAGTGATTTCTCGTTAACAAAGTTATTTTTACGGTAATGGGAGACCTGTCAATTCTGATGACACACAAAGGCGTATCCGGATTCGTATGGGAGTGGGTGCAATGAAAGAACTAGCTTAAAATCGACAGGGTCGGCTGCATTGCACCGGGTTTTTATCCCATATGGCTCAGTTTCTTTCCGCAGCGCGGAAAGCGTCGCACAAAGCACGAACTCCGTAGTTCCAGCGACGACCCTCGGGAGTCTCCGAAAAAATGCACTCGTAAAATGAAGGACGTGGCCCGGAATCGAACATACAACCTTCGGAGCCCGAGTCAGACGGCTTGACCACTTCACCACGGAGATTCCCGAGAGGGGTGAAATGTGTAATATTAGTAAAGACAGAGAATATACAGAGGCACGGGGTAAATAATTTGTAAATTAACAGGAAAGTAGAAGGAATATATTTCTTACCTTATTTTTCATTTCCTTCTTGTTTCTTCAGCTGATGCTGATGCTGTAATGTTTAGGGCCTGCATTTCGTCTGAATGGTTGGAGCAAAATATCCCAGTAAGTGTGCTCAGACCTTAATCTGTGTCGGACGATACCAGTAGGTTGATGATTGCTCTCTGTTGCATAAAATTCAATCCATCCTTTCTCCAATAGTCCTCTTCCTCTTTCAACACATGGTCCTGACGTTTTTTCCAGTAACTTTTATCAATATTTAATAGCGCGGACAGACAGACAGACAGACAGACAGACAGACAAGACAGACAGACAGACAGACAGACAGAAAGGTAGGCAGGTAGGTAGGTAGGTAGGCAGAAAGGTAGGTGGGTGGGCGGTTGGGTGGGTGGATGGCTGGCTGGCTGGCTGGCAGGCAGGCAGGCACACAGACAGACAGACAGATAGATTAGATAGATAGATAGATAGATAGATAGATAGATAGATAGATAGATAGATAGATAGATAGATAGATAGATAGATAGATAGATAGATAGATAGATAGATAGATAGATAGATAGATATCGGTCGGTCGGTCGTCGGTCGGTGGGTCGGTGGGTCGGTCGGTGGGTCGGTGGGTCGGTCGGTCGGTCGATGGGTCGGTCGGTGGGTCGGTCGGCCGGTGGGTCGGTCGGTCGGTGGGTGGGTGGGTTTGGGGGTCGGCCGGCAGGCAGGCAGGCAGGCAGATAGATAGATAGATAGATAGATAGATAGATAGATAGATAGATAGATAGATAGATAGATAGATAGATAGATAGATAGATAGATAGATAGATAGATAGATAGATAGATAGATAGATAGATAGATAGATAGATAGATAGATAGATAGATAGATAGATAGATAGATAGATAGATAGGTAGGTAGGTAGGTAGGTAGGTAGGTAGGTAGATAGATAGATAGATAGATAGATAGATAGATAGATAGATAGATAGATAGATAGATAGATAGATAGATAGATAGATAGATAGATAGATAGATAGATAGATAGATAGATAGATAGATAGATAGATAGATAGATAGATAGATAGATAGATAGATAGATAGATAGATAGATAGATAGATAGATAGATAGATAGATAGATAGATAGATAGATAGATAGATAGATAGATAGATAGATAGATAGATAGATAGATAGATAGATAGATAGATAGATAGATAGATAGATAGATAGATAGATAGATAGATAGATAGATAGATAGATAGATAGATAGATAGATAGATAGATAGATAGATAGATAGATAGATAGATAGATAGATAGATCCCCGCCAGAAGCCGGGCCTTGTCAGCTAGTTTATTTATATAATCACGTTTCATGAAAGAACCCCCATTTGGAGACACCTCTGAATCTTCGCGCTGTTTCTTTCAAAACGGAAATCACGTGAAAATTTAAAAAAATGCTGGGACGTGTCTTGGTGAAGCTGTAATACTGTTAAAATCATGGACGTAATCTCTAAGTCGTAATTAATATACCGCATTTAAACTAACTTTGAAATCTGCTGTGAAATCTCCAGAAAAAACAATTGTTTTGTTGGGTGGACATAATGATAAGGTTATATACTAAATCTCATCATTGTCCCTCAGTTAGTTACTGAGATATTGAATTTTATATTGAGGCAACAAAAAACAAAAAAACACACACACACACTATAGCATCAATGATTGACATACTCGGAATCATTACACCTGTAGGAACTAAAGTGGCTCAACATTCTTACGACCAAGAGTTGGGGTTACCTGTTGAGCCAACGTTTTCTGACACTACGAAATGTAAACACATCAGTACACAATACTGACAAGCTCCAGATTACTTGTTAGTTAGATGTCCCTTGGACATCCTGTATTTGTTTTAAGCACTGGTTGTTTCCCGTAATGTTATTTATCTATTTTTTTTTTTTTTTTGCATATCCTTTTTACAGAACATCGCTGTCAACACCGGCATTTTATTGCTGTTGTTGATGCCTTGGCAAATTTAAGTTCGGTAGTTTGCTATTGCTTTCTAACCGACCGATCGACCGGCTCCCATACTAACTCGTTAAAACCCGGCTCAACGCGGTCTTCTGCCAAATCGGTCGCAACTGTGTTTTGAACACGGGTAAGCGAGCTTATGAATCGCGTCCGTAAGATCTTCGCCATGGAGCCGGCTACCGTACATTGTAAACAAGAAATCAACTATTGATACATTTGTTACTTTATGTAGACCCCAATGGGCTTGCACGGGCACGCATTTGTCAGTAAGTGTTCTAAGGGGTATAATACGAATAATAAATGTAATGGTTTTCTTATCTCCCTGTATTCAGAGTACGTTCTTAGCCATTTGCTTGTAAAAGACAAGTGTATATAGTATAAGTGCAGGCTATTTGTACACCCTTACTCGCATTGGGTATATGGTGCTAGTCTGTGCTTGTATAAATCTGCAGGCAGTCGTGGGTGATGTGGTCAATGTCATGACTGTAGTCTTCATTATGATAGCCATTTTAGGAAGCCCATGTCAAACTGTCAAATCCTCACCACTGGGAATTCGAACTAACGACCATCGGGCCGGCAGACATATGTGCTACATTCTGCACCACCGCATACCTGTACATACAACATTCTATACAATACAGCATTAGTTTTGTCGCTATGAAAGTGCACTAACATTCCCCTGGAGTTTATTAAAGTTTTAATACTGCCCAGTGTCTACACCTATGTGAGATAATGTAGCACAATTACAATTATTGTTTAATATTAACACTGTCACGTGTGACTGATGCTATAAAGTGTATCATATTGTCTCTTATATGTTAGTCTTTGGCAATTATGGCGTAAGTAGCGAAGCCTGTGATTTTGTTATTTGTTGAAAGTTACTTTCATAAATTTATGTTAAGCTTTGTTACAGCTGGATTGAAAGGCGGATGCATAAGCATACACACATAAACATACTCGCACATAGGCACCCATACGCTCACTGACACATATACATACACACAGAGAGACTAAGGTGGAGGGCGGACGCGCCATGGACCAGGCTGACATTCTAAATGCTCTACGAGAAGTAAGACTTGTGCGAGAACCAAGTGATGACTGCGAATCTACAACCATGGTCAGACTGCGAGAACAGCAAATTAAAAGAGGGGTGGCCAAACAAGAACACTACGCAGGAAGCCAAAGAAGATTGATAAACCAACACAGAACTGGTGTCGTTAACCGCTACACGCTACGGAATTTGCTGAGGAGGGGATCCGAGCACTTGTGGACTGAATGTTTCGATATACAATGAGGATGATCTGTCGACTAACTAACCAACTAACACAGAGAGACAGACAGACAGACGACAATCTGGATACGGACACGTTAATTGTGTACGCATGATGGCAGCAGTAATGCAGGGTTCCCATTTCATGTGTTCACAAGGGAAATATCGGTCAAACATGAGGTTTTTATGGTTTTACACTGACTCGGTTACATGTGCCAGATGTACCATGATAACGCACACGTAATACAGACTGATATCACCAAACCATATGTCTAAAGAAGAGAGAGGAGATAGGAGAGAGGGAGAGATGAACTGGGAGAGAGAGAAGACAAGTAAGAGTAGCAGCGAGATTTGAGGAATACATACAGCAGAATACAAGAGTAATCTAGACTAACACGTCTTTAAAATATGTACACTATTTTAACACATATTATATACTCAAAATCGTCACTGAATTGGGGTGATGTGAAGTGACTTATGGAGTCGCAGTATTCATCAGAGGATTACTAAGATAACTTACAGGGAACTAGCAAAATAAGACACGGATTATGCAAATAACCTATGTGTCTATGTACAAATTGCGCTTGCGCTCCCACCTATGCAATTGAAATACCACTACTTTTATCGTTTCTTTACTTATTCAGTCTCTCGGTAGAGATTTGTTCGCAGCAGACGAGCAAATCTCCGGCGGGCCTATTCTCGCTGGTCGCGAGATCCGCACAGTGGAAGTATGGGAGATTTGCTTGCAAATAGACAGGCAATATCTCCTGTGGTATCTATGGCGGACCCATTCCCGCTGGTCGCGGGGACCGCTATAAGTCAGGTGGGGAGTCTGACGATAGTGCACGCTTTACACAGGTCCGGACACTTGTGATTGACAGATGTGCGCGCCCTCATGGTCCGGGCACGTACAAGGCCCTCACCTGTGGGACATGGCTGAACGTCTCTAAGCCGGGTCCCTTGGGTGTCAGGGTCTGGCCACAACTCGCCACCGGCTCGTGGTGGTGAGGTCTCGGTGGATTGACGCTGAGCCGCCAGCGTCTGCAGCCTACCTTGTGCCAGACGTATTGGTTACCCATTCCTCTGGAATACACAAGACTAGGCCGAGGGAGGGGTCATGTCGTTTGGGCATCACATGATCTCTGAAGCTCTGCCCAGACATTGTGTTGGAATATTGGCCACATTCTACTCACATACTTTGGTCTGTCAAGACTGAAAGGTGTCTACTTACTATGTACAAATAACTGCCATGTTGACATAACTCTATGGCATTTCTAATACCAACATGTCCGTGGTTTGTCTTTGTCATCACAATGTACCTCTCTGACCAGTTACGTTATGTAAACATAGTATTGTCAATTAAATGGTTATATACACATCTATTAACTTAGCTGCGCAGCGAGTCGCCCCATAGGCTTACTCCGGGATCGCTTGTGGTACAGTAAGAACAGATCAGTTCAAACTTGAATAGCGAGAACTGTATATCAATAAATCATGAAATACCTTTTAATATCAACAATTCGCTGTGGTGCCCCCTGTGCGTTTCCATTAAATAGTACTTCTTCAGTTAAAATAAACTTGAACGGACACATTTTAAAAGAGCTTGGGGGAACGGATATATTTGTCCTGAGACAATTATTGTGAATACCATGGATTGTAAGTGTACCTATCGACAAAGGTCTAGAAGACTTCTGGTTCAATATGGCAGATAGGCCAGCTATCCGTTAAGGCCTTATCGGTTTTTGCTTCTAGCTACGGCTTCATTACGCATTTTCTTCATTTTAGACTACGCTGTACTTATATTCTATACACTCGCATTTTACAAGCAAAATGGCTAAGAATATACTGTAATTACAGCGAGGTAAAGGAACGTAAATCACATAGTTCCATCGCCCATCTATCGAGCTTAGTGCTTGGTGCGACACTTTGAGCTGTGGATTTAATGTGGAATGTTTTTTTATCTGACCACGGTCGTTTGTGTTGTGAAATGCATCAGCAAAAGAATGGCGAGTGGCCGGTTGCAAAACTAAGTGGTTTATCTTATGCACAAATGTGTGTACTACTGCCGGTTTTTCTGGTGACTGCTGCTTCCAGCGACGATGAACTTCAAGTGGAGGATGCTTGTGCTGGCATTCTGCAAACTGCCTTTGCATGCTTTCATATACGTGTGCGTCCTGTTAGTTTACGTCGGGGTAGCTATCTGTACCACTTTTCACATGGGATGATGATGAGCCTTTCGTCTGGTATTCGCTGGCACGGCATCGTGATCAGCGGTAGATCAGCGGTAGAATAGGCAGAGACAGACTTACAGAAATAGCGCTGGACGAGCTGCCACGGTGGCTTGAAGGAATGAAATCGACAAAATTGATGCAGAACACCAGGGCCCAAGGTCTGTGGAACTGCAAGAACCGTACGCTAGTTGGCATGGTACGCACTCATGATGACACGAATATGTATACATAATACTGATCTCTCGCACTCATGATGACACGAATATGTATACATAATACTGATCTCTCGCACTCATGATGACACGAATATGTACACATAATACTGATCTCTCGCACTCATGATGACACGAATATGTATACATAATACTGATCTCTCGCACTCATGATGACACGAATATGTATACATAATACTGATCTCTCGCACTCATGATGACACGAATGTGTATACATAATACTGATCTCTCGCACTCATGATGACACGAATATGTATACATAATACTGATCTCTCGCACTCATGATGACACGAATGTGTATACATAATACTGATCTCTCGCACTCATGATGACACGAATATGTATACATAATACTGATCTCTCGCACTCATGATGACACGAATATGTATACATAATAATGATCTCTCGCACTCATGATGACACGAATGTGTATACATAATACTGATCTCTCGCACTCATGATGACACGAATATGTATACATAATACTGATCTCTCGCACTCATGATGACACGAATGTGTATACATAATACTGATCTCTCGCACTCATGATGACACGAATATGTATACATAATACTGATCTCTCGCACTCATGATGATATGATACGAATATGTATACATAATACTGATCTCTCGCACTCATGATGACACGAATATGTATACATAATACTGATCTCTCGCACTCATGATGACACGAATATGTATACATAATACTGATCTCTCGCACTCATGATGACACGAATATGTATACATAATACTGATCTCTCGCACTCATGATGACACGAATGTGTATACATAATACTGATCTCTCGCACTCATGATGACACGAATGTGTATACATAATACTGATCTCTCGCACTCATGATGACACGAATGTGTATACATAATACTGATCTCTCGCACTCATGATGACACGAATATGTATACATAATACTGATCTCTCGCACTCATGATGACACGAATATGTATACATAATACTGATCTCTCGCACTCATGATGACACGAATGTGTATACATAATACTGATCTCTCGCACTCATGATGACACGAATATGTATACATAATACTGATCTCTCGCACTCATGATGACACGAATGTGTATACATAATACTGATCTCTCGCACTCATGATGACACGAATATGTATACATAATACTGATCTCTCGCACTCATGATGACACGAATATGTATACATAATACTGATCTCTCGCACTCATGATGACACGAATATGTATACATAATACTGATCTCTCGCACTCATGATGACACGAATATGTATACATAATACTGATCTCTCGCACTCATGATGACACGAATATGTATACATAATACTGATCTCTCGCACTCATGATGACACGAATATGTATACATAATACTGATCTCTCGCACTCATGATGACACGAATATGTATACATAATACTGATCTCTCGCACTCATGATGACACGAATATGTATACATAATACTGATCTCTCGCACTCATGATGACACGAATATGTATACATAATACTGATCTCTCGCACTCATGATGACACGAATGTGTATACATAATACTGATCTCTCGCACTCATGATAACAGGAATGTGTATACATAATACTGATCTCTCGCACTCATGATGACACGAGTGTGTATACATAATACTTATCTCTGGCACTCATGATGACATGAATGTGTATACATAATACTGACAGCGCCGTCCATAATCACCTCTGACGCATAACCAGATTCCGAATCTTCTTGAGCAGGGTCCAGTAGTACGTGCTGACATGAACACGCTGCGCAGGTCAACATTTGCACGTAGGCAGGAAATATACCGCTGCCGTGGCAACATTTCACAATTTAAAAAGCACCTTCAGCAAACTTTTAATAGCAAGCGTGTGGATATAGACCTCAATATTGTTCATACACACGCACATGCACACCATACACACACCCGCATATACACAATGCCGCACTTATTAACACACTTTATTACTGGCTTAAAGAACCACATGTCCTCATTAGATCTGTATTTAGTTGCCCTAGGATAACAAAGGAGACAATTATAGCGATTGTAAACATCAAACCTGTGACTCATAATTTTATGTGAGCATATGTTAAATATTTAATGTGCATAACCGCATACGTGTACACATACACACAGTATACATAACCCAGCATAAGGTGAGAGAATACCTGTGTGTGGTATCAGCGCCATCCATGCTGCTGCTGACAGTTCTAGCTGAGTCCTCGGTCATTTGTCGCATCATCTCTCTCCGTCGTCGACTCAGTTTCCGCACCCGACGCTCCACAGAAGAATGTTTACCTACAGGAGATGCGATAGTGTATGTCAGTGGTGATCAGCTTGTAAACTTTCATGTAGACATTCGTACGTGACACAAACAATATCGTAGGTAATTGGTCCACACAGCCTAGTCGTTGTCAATGATCACATGAAGTAGTGGTCCAGTTGTCGTAGAGCATACAGGTGCTAGTCCATGTGTCTTCATGTGTATGGCAGTTTCCCATTTGTGTTAGAGTAAATTATATTTGTCCTTTTGTCTTAGAGTGTATAATATCTCCCAAAACCATACAAGGATCATTCAAAGCTTGGCGGCTTTAGGATCATCACCCTTCAAAATGCATTTGGGAAGGTTTTAGAGAAGATAGTCGCTGTTAAGCTGCAGGATTTTTTGGAAAGGGGGAAGCTTCTTCCAAGAGGCCTGGGGAGCTACAGGCCAGGAAATGATACCTGGTCAAATGCAGCCACCTTTGCCTTTGACGTTTATGAGGGATTCCAGAGTAGACAGGAAACGATGGCGGCAGCGCTTGATCTTGAAGATGCGTACAATAGAGTTCGCTATGATATTTTGATGACCGCACTTATGGAGAAGGGGGTCAATCCCTGGTTGGTGAACTGGATAGCAGCCGTCCTGCATTCTCGTCAGGTTGCTCTCCGTCTGGGCGCATGGACCTCAGAGCCACATATTTTAACCCCGGGACTGCCACAGGGATCTGCAATCTCACCGGTGCTCTTTAATGTGTATACGAGCAAGATTGCATACCTAGAAGCACCAGGGGTTGGAAGGATTCTAACATTTGCAGATGATATTCTTGCATACAGGCAGGGGAGAAATAGGGATCAAACAGCCCAGGAGCTACAGGTGACAGTAGACAAAGTGATTGACTGGTGCACTGAAATGAGTGCTGTCATCAACCCGGAAAAGGCGGGGGTGTTGTGGTGCTCTCTGGACAACAGGATTGTGAGAGATGATACCCCAAGCCTCACGATAGATGGTAGAAGCGTCAACAGAGAGAACAAACTGAAGTATCTGGGAATCACATTTGACAGGAGCCTGTCCTTCAAGGACCATGTGGAGACGGTTGTGACAAGATCTCAAAAGGGACTCAATGCACTTAAAACTATGGCTGCAATGGACACAGAGCAGAGAATGCTCTTCACACTATACCAGCACTTGATCCTCTCAGTGATTGATTATGGACTAGGACTGCTCACTGTCTCAGAGAGTCAGCTGATGAAATTAGAGCGCATACAGAATGAAGCGATGCGGGTCATTCTGGGATGCACCAGAAACATTCCAGTAGTGTGTATGCGTTACATCCTTGGTCTGCCTACTATTGCTGGTAGGCACAAGGTGATGCAAGCGAAGGCATACCTCAGAGTAGCTGCAGACACAGATCACCTGTTGCATGAGGCGCTGGACATAGTTAAGGGTCAGAGACTGATAAGATGGAAATCATGGATGGCTCAGGCGGAGGATACGATCAGACAGGTGTGCCCCTTGGAGAACATCAGGCGAGGAGAGGAGTGGGTCAGAGTGCCAGCCGTGCAGTCAGACTTGTGCAGAGTTGTAATAACATTGAGCCGGGAGTGCAGGGAGTGGCCAGCAGGGGCCACGGAAGTGGAAATTCAGCAACTAATTCAGGAACATTCGCGCCCGGGTGATGTGATTATCTACACGGATGGGTCAGTGTTGAGAGTTAGGAGAAGTGCCTGGGGGTTCTTGGCAAAAACTAATGGTCGGCGTTTGGTGCAGGAGAGCCTGGCGTATGATGACACTACATCTAGCTTAAGAATGGAGGTGGAGGCGGTCAGTGCAGCTTTCCGCTGGATAGAAAACACGATACATACACACATTGTGATTGTAACTGACTCAGAAAGCATGCTGAGAAGGGTGAGAACAGGCAAGCTTCGTGCAGAGTGGCTTGCTTCGCTTCGGAGGTCACGGGTAGCAAGCATCACCTGGATCTTTTCTCCTGGGCATGCCGGTGTGCTGGGGAATGAACAGGCGGACAGATTGGCTGGCTCGGCAAAACTTGGGGGAGTGTTGGTGCATGACAAGGCAGACGTGGTTGCGGCCTTGTGGGAGCGCGTGTACACCTCGGAGGAGCAGATGGATCACCATAGTCTGGTAAGAATGAGACAGCGAGGTGTGATGAGGGGATCTGGCCAACGCTCGACGCTTAGAGGAAAGGCGAGACGGACATATAATCAGATTGCTACTGGAACTATTAGTATTGGAACTCTTCGCTGGCTGCCTGGGAATGGGGACGGAGCGCTTATGGGAATGTCCCGAATGCTGTGATGTCGATTCCTAAATCAATCAATCAATCAATCAATCAATCAATCAATCAATAGCTGTCCTTTTGTCTTAGAGTATATGATAGTTCTCCTTTTGTCTTAGAGCAATAATACTTTTCCTTTTGTCTTAGAGTATATAACAGTTGTCCTTTTGTCTTAGAGTATATGATAGTTGTCCTTTTGTCTTAGAGTATATAATAGTCCTTTTATCTTAGAGCATATAATAGTTGTCCTTTTGTCTTAGAGTGTATAATAGTTGTCCTTTTGTCTTCGAGTATATGATAGTTGTCCTTTTGTCTTAGAGTATACAATACTTGTCCTTTTGTCTTAGAGTATATACTAATTGTCCTTTTGTCTTAGAGTATACAATATTTGTCCTGTTGTCTTAGAGTGTATAATAGCTGTCCTTTTGTCTTAGAGTATATGATAGTTGTGCTTTTATTTTAGAGTATATAATACTTGTCCTTTTGTCTTAGAGTATATGATAGTTGTCCTTTTATCTTAGAGTATATAATAGTTGTCCTTTTGTCTTAGAGTATATGATAGTTGTCCTTTTATCTTAGAGTATATAATAGTTGTTCTTTTGTCTTAGAGTATATTATAGTTGTCCTTTTGTCTTAGAGCATATGATAGTTATCCTTTTGTCCTAGAGTATATGATAGTTATCCTTTTATCTTAGAGTATATAATAGTTGTCCTTTTGTCTTAGAGCATATGGTAGTTATCCTTATGTCTTATAGTATATAATAGTTGTCCTTTTGTCTTAGATTATATGATAGTTGTCCTTTTATCTTAGAGTATATAATAGTTGTCCTTTTGTCTTAGAGTATACGATAGTTATCCTTTTGTCCTAGAGTATATGATAGTTATCCTTTTGTCTTAGATTATATGATAGTTGTCCTTTTATCTTAGAGTATATAATAGTTGTCCTTTTGTCTTAGAGCATATGTTAGTTATCCTTATGTCTTAGAGTATATGATAGTTGTCCTTTTATCTTAGATTATATGATAGTTGTCCTTTTGTCTTAGAGCATATGATAGTTATCCTTTTGTCCTAGAGTATATGATAGTTATCCTTTTATCTTAGAGTATATAATAGTTGTCCTTTTGTCTTGGAGCATATGGTAGTTATCCTTATGTCTTATAGTATATAATAGTTGTCCTTTTGTCTTAGATTATATGATAGTTGTCCTTTTATCTTAGAGTATATAATAGTTGTCCTTTTGTCTTAGAGTATACGATAGTTATCCTTTTGTCCTAGAGTATATGATAGTTATCCTTTTGTCTTAGGGTATATGATAATTATCCTTCTGTCTTAGAGTATATAATAGTTGTCATTTTGTCTTAGAGTATATGATAGTTATCCTTTTGTCTTAGGGTATATGATAATTATCCTTCTGTCTTAGAGTATATAATAGTTGTCATTTTGTCTTAGAGTATATGATAGTTATCCTTTTGTCTTAGGGTATATGATAATTATCCTTCTGTGTTAGAGTATATGATAGTTGTCCTTTTGTCTTAGAGTATATAATAGTTGTCATTTTGTCTTAGAGTATATGATAGTTATCCTTTTGTCTTAGGGTATATGATAATTATCCTTTTGTCTTAGGGTATATGATAATTATCCTTTTGTCTTAGAGTATATAATAGTTGTCCTTTTGTCTTAGAGTATATAATAGTTGTCATTTTGTCTTAGAGTATATAATAGTTGTCCTTTTGTCTTAGGGTATATGATAATTATCCTTCTGTCTTAGGGTATATGATACGCCGTCTCCTGGCCTAGGGGTTAGCGTCTTTCTCTGTAATCCCGTATACTCTCGCGAGTGACATGATATGCGCAAGTATTGGTAGCGGTTCTCGCCGCGTCGGTAACTTAGGGGTATGTGAGCAGATTGCTCAGAAAGCAATGGCAAACTACTGAGCGTAATCTTGGCTAGTACATCAGCAGCAGCAGAAAATTGCTGGTGTTGACTGCAATGTCCTGTAAGGGATATGCAACAAATAAAAAAACAATGATATACCCTTTTGTCTTAGAGTATATGATAGTTGTCCTTTTGTCTTAGAGAATATGACAGTAGTCCACTTGTCTTAGAGTATATGATAGTTTTGTATTGTAGTATATAATTTATTTTTCGCATATCCTTTACAGGACATTGCAGTCAACACCAGCATTTGTCAGCTGCTGTTGATGTCTAGGCAAGTTTTATATTCAGTAGTTTGCCATTGCTCTCTCAACGACCGGCTCAAACATCTCCGTATGTAACCAACGCGACGCGATCTGCTGCCGAATCTCGCGCAGTTGCGTTTCCAACGAGAGTATACGGGATAATGAACAGCGTCGTTAATCACTTCACCAGGAAGCCGGTGAAGTATATAATCTTTTCATCACATAGTATAACTTATTATCACAGCCATTATCACAGGAGTCCATTTATCTTAGAATAAATAGTATTTAAGGCATACTTAAAGTGTCCTATAGTAGTCCATTCATCTTAGACTATTTCACTGTAGTCCAATTAGTCTTACACTACATGATAGCAGTTTATGTGTCTTAGAGTGTATGACAGTATTACCATTTGTCTTAGAGTATATGATAGTAGTTCATGTCTTATAGATAGAGTATATGAAAGTAATCTATTTGTCTTCTAGCTGACGATAGTAGAACTTAGATGATAGCAATAGTCTTTAAGTTAGTTGCATATCCTGTACAGGACGTCGCAGTCAACACCATGATTTTTTATCTTTTGGTGAATTCAGTGGTTTATCGTTCATCTTTGTCTTTCTCAACGACCGGAGCTCCAACCATTATATCAAAATTAACACAAAGGTGTCTGTTGCCTTACATTATATGATAGTAATCCATTTGTCTTAGGATATATGATAGTAGAAAACTTGTCTTAGAGTATATGATAGTAGAAAAGTTTTCTTTGATTATATGATAGTAGTTCATTTGTGTTAGAGTATGTGATAGTTGTTCATTTGCCTTACAGTAAATTATAGTAGTCCATTTGTGTTAGAGTATATGAAAGTTGATCTATAGATAGAGCTGGAAAAAAAATGAAGCTTAAAACAATCATTCGCGTTAACAATTCTATCACGCAACTGTCTGTATTCTATAACGATTGTACAATCTCAATTTGACGCCATACTTTACCACCCTTCAGGAGCAAAGGGTGTAGATGACAGCTTGAGATATTCTGACCCATCAATCAAAACGTGCCACGCTTCTAGACTGTGTGGAGACATGGAGCCAGACATATCTTTGATTTCACACCACGCGCTGGGGATACCTTCTGCTCTGGCACCATATTTGTTCGAGGCAAAAGAGAAATTCCATTGCCTGCAAACATGTCAGGCTAGAGTGTAAACCTCAGATTGGAATGCATTACGTAACGCAATCCGCATCTCTGAAGAGCGACCAAAGTACGTTTTAGACGTGTCCATGGGCGAGGCCGATTCACATGGCGCCATAACAAGGTTATTATCTAGCTGATAGCCATAGAGGATGTAGCAAGACTCCGGGCGACTAGGCATTATGGTGTGCTCTCCGTCGACTCAAAAGCTGATACTGATCGATCTAACTGTTCCGTTCGAATCAAGAATCGCGGAGCAACACATCTACAAGATGGAATAGTACAGCGGGAAGCCTGAGACAAGAAGGATATACCATTAGGCTATTCGCTGTTGAGATTTGCTCAAGAGGCCTTCTTTCCACCTTCGTGTAAGATGTGCTGAAATAACTAGATGTGAAAGTACAAGGAAGAACACGGGCAATTACGACTGGCCGAGACAGCGGAGAAGGTCACGTACTGGCTATGGGGCAAGCGTAATGATGGGTGGGACAATAATACGCTGTACATGGTTCACAACGTTGCCTGCAATGTAAGTCAACGTCTCTCAAAGAAGGAAACCTCACAATAAGAAACTGAAACAACATCTATGGTCTCGTGCCGCTACAGGCCCAGTTGTTATTTCTAGGATGTATATGCCTAATTTCCCCTCTGCTGTGTATCCACTTTGTAGCGGTAGTGGGGTTTGACCTCAAGAGCTATTCCGACGGTAGCGCAGTTACTGGTAGGATCTCCTATGTCGGACAAGTAAAGTGGTAGGTTCCAGACGATACGGTACACAAAGCTGCTGCTTTGTAGGTTAACGTGAGACAGTCAAAGGCAAACTCACAAAAATGATTGTCCAAGTCGGATGTACCGAGCCACAGGCGTGACGAAACAATACAACGCAATTCACTCCACGATGCCGATGAGGGTACACAATTCCTAATTTTCTTCTGCAAGCCATTTTGTGTACAACGCATATTTGTCCCGTTAATATACCCTAAATCCACACATCTTGAACATATAATTCATAATCTTCAAGAGTCCATTTATAAGATAATGACATAATCCTTCCCCATTAGTGTCTGGAATTTGATACGACCCAGAAAATAATTCTCGAAATGCAAGAACAGATAATAACAATTCTACCTACAAACGCTGTCTGTATAATGTGATAGATATCTAGCTTGCAGTCGACAATTACCGAAACATATTTTATTTTACAAATCCCTTGAATTCTGTTTTACGTCACTAGCTAAGACATTTATTATTTCATTCTGAAAAGCATGTTCTACGTAATGAGGCAAATGGTTTTTGGTAAGCCTTAAAGGTTCACAATAATGAGGCCGTTTCAGCTGCCCTAAGAATTTTCCTCCTGCGTGCATGTACAAACTGCACACTTGCCAGAACCGATACTGCTATTCTCATATACACAGAGACTGGAACATACAACACATGATGTTGTCCGGATAATACGCTAATGACGAATATAACAACTGACCAGACACAGATGATGTGGTCCGGACAATACGCTAATGACGAATATAACAACTGACCAGACACACATGATGTGGTCCGGACAATACGCTAATGACGAATATAACAACTGACCAGACACACATGATGTGGTCCGGACAATACGCTAATGACGAATATAACAACTAACCAGACACACATGATGTGGTCCGGACAATACGCTAATGACGAATATAACAACTGACCAGACACAGATGATGTGGTCCGGACAATACGCTAATGACGAATATAACAACTGACCAGACACAGATGATGTGGTCCGGACAATACGCTAATGACGAATATAACAACTGACCAGACACACATGATGTGGTCCGGACAATACGCTAATGACGAATATAACAACTGACCAGACACACATGATGTGGTCCGGACAATACGCTAATGACGAATATAACAACTGACCAGACACAGATGATGCATCAGAAGACTGGGACGAGTCGTAAGCATCCCGCAGCGTGTTGAGTGATGACTGTGAGCGCAGTGTGGCCGGCGTGGATGTGGGACCAGCATCCTCTGTTGATGTTCTCGTAAACAATACGATGAGTCTGTAAAACTACCAGTGTCAGCGAAATTAATGACATCCTTACATATTATGAAGTCATGTGACAATATTTAAACAGTGTACACACAGGATTTCCTTTATATATAGTATTAGGGTAAGTCAGTAAACTAGCCCCAAAATGATATAAGGCAGTTGTGAAATTATTGTTGGTAATTTATGAAGCCGTCTCCCTGGCCAAGAGTTAACGACATTGTTCGTAATCCCGTATATCCACGTGGGGAAAACGGCAGCTGCGAGAATCGGCAACGGTTCCTGTCGCGCTGGTGACTTACGGGGGTATGTGAGCCGGTAGTTCAGAAAGCAGTGGCAAACTACTGAACGTAAAAACTTGCCTAGTACATCAACAGCAGCTGAAAAATGCTGGTGTTGACTGCAACATTAAACAAACAAACAACAATTATGAATGTCTTAATGTGTGACGAATCCATTTAGCACGATGTGTGGGAGACATGTATCTCATCCACGTTTTGTAAAAATGTCGATTATATTCGAAGATTGCACGAAAGAAAAACTGCATGCTGCTGTGAGTTTTTTTTTTTTTTTTTTGAGGCCAGATGTCACTGGCAAGGACATTGATAAGAAGATACTGCATGTCTATAGGGGAAGCTGTTTGTTGCGAAAAGTGGTACACAATGGGTGGATGCAATCTCTCAAGTACGTTCACAAATTGTTGACACATTGTTGACCCTATAGATATTGAACCAGAATTACCCGGGAAGGTTAACCCGGTCAACAAATGCCCGCAGAAGTCGGATGTGTCGGCCTAACGGTGCAAGAACGCAGCTCTGCTGTAAACAGGCACAACGCAATCACGTCCGAAAAAAAAAAAAAAACTCCGGATGAACGCAAAAGAAGAAGAAGAGGAAGAAGTAGAAGAACCAGAATTAACTGTGACGGCGTCGTCGAGCCAGTTATTTGACTTGGCAGTCAGGTTACAATAGATAGTATTAGTATTACATATGGATGTTCTCGTCGTTAAGCCTATAGCAACATGCGTCATGTGTTGTATTTTTGCCCAGCGTGCTCACGTTTGGTGCCCTGGCAACTGAAAGAAGAACACAACACAAGCTGAATGAGCCTTACATTGTACCATCTCACCGGGTATGCAAATGAAGGAGAAGACATGCTCAATACAAGTTTACAAGGGCGAATCACAGGTGCATCATTGTCAACCAGAAACAAAACGTTCAATGGAAATATCCTTCTTCCCATTCAGCCAATACATTCAAGGTTTAGCCATAGAAAAAAAAACAGAGGGGTGGGGGGATGGGGGGGGGGGGGGGGGATATGCTTACAGTGTTTGAGTTCGCAAGGAGTGTTTGTATCTGGATCCCAGAAGGAGGGTGGCAATGTGAATGCTATATCGTAGTGTGACGTTCTAATGATGCTTGTGATGCAGTTCCCAGACATCACCCAGGTCTAGTGCTCTATCACGACACTGCCAGACTCCTGACGGGTCCATTAACAGGGGTGACGGTTAGTCAGCTAGAGTGGATATGTCTGTAGATATCCGTCTGACAGTACAGACCTAGGCCTGAGCAGTGTTCATATCTTTGAAGAAACAACAGCTCACTTGCTGGCAAACGATTTGCTGATGGCGAAGAACTGAGCTTGAGGTGTGAACGTCTTTAAGGTAGCTGTCCAAACACTACAATGGTTCAGGTATGTGTGGACTGATAAAACGACTGGATAAATGTACCAATGTACGCAGAGATTATGCTGAGAAATAAGCAAAGATGTAATTACAATAGAAAATATAGTGTTGATTTTTTCTGTGATAATATTGTGTGACTTTCTTACTAACGTAACCTCGTAGTTTGATGAAACAAAGAGCCCAATCGTTACCAACATACACTGACATTGCAATTACCTGATACACAAAATTAGGAAGAATGTCACAGACAATGTCCGTGTGTTTTTATGTACAAGTGTCAAGTAATTGTTATAGATGTGCACAGCTTACACGAGTTGCCATGTTGTTCCAGTAACGTCCGTGAGTTATGATTCCCCTAGTGTAATATAGCAATAATTATTAGTGCCTGAAGTTGAGGGCAGGAAATGTCTGGAAACAACTCTGTATTTAACTGTTCTCAATGTGACTCAATGAGTGTATCGTGTGTGATATATTTCTGGCACCATTTGTTCAGGCAATTAGGCTTTCTGTTGGCACATCTATTATGGGGTATTGCACACAGAAACACGGTAAACAATACCATGATAGACAGCATCAAGAATGCACATAATCAAACACATACACAGCTTAGCTCAGGCAACAGGTCATAATAGAATATTAGTGCCCACCTCGGAAGTCTTGCACTTAAAGTCATGCGTGGGATAGTAACAGAGACACCATCAACCAGGGACAGAACAACAGACACCTACACACTGGCACATGATACAGCATGGAAACTACAATATTCGGTCAGCGGGAGGATGTGGTTGCCTAGTGACTAGTACGCCTGCCTATCGACCCACTGGGCATGTCTTCAAATACACATCCAAATGCATTCTTTTGTGTCTTTACAAAGACAGAACCAAGTATTGGGAAATGTTTTGGGAAGTAAAGACCGCCTGTGTAATATTCACCATATTACCCACCGAGTGAAGATATGTCTATAAAATTAAGGCTAGAACCATATACAGAATACATCTCTAGAGGAGGAAAATGTTCCTTTAGTTTACCCGTTACCATATACTCAAATGGAATCAAAGCGTGGGAAAGGGTCCTATAATTTACTTTTTGCTCGTGGGGTACACAAGCGGATGCACTGGAATAATGTGCCCTTACCTGTAACACTAGAACCAGTGAGTTCTTGCAGGTGAAGAATATATTTGTGTAACTGAGAACATCGTATCTGAAGATGAGCAACATCCGGAGCACTAGAAACGGCGCATCTTGAAGGAAGACGCTGATTAGTATCGATATCACCTGTTGACAAATGGAACATATCATGTCTTCTCAGTTGGAACAAGGTGAATATAACTGTACAAATTCATGTCAAATGTAACAAATAGCCCTGCACAAACACAGCTGAACACTTCAACTGAAGTTTCTCGGTGAACAATGACTGATATTCTTTGAAGATAACTGCTTATAGGTATGCGCATTATTGTGTAAGTCAGAAAGGAACATAATTATGTTTTTATAGACAATTTCTATGGTGATTTCAATAAGCTTAAGTTCACAGTTGCCTTCTGTACATCTATTCATGTTGACGTCTGAAGATGAACAAAGAAGGATTAGAGGCATATGTTTGGACACCAATTCGGCACTAGATTGTGTGATGTGGTCAGTATAACGCCTGAGGCCTGGTCATCCCAGACCATTTTCTGGTACTACTTGTAGGCTGAGTCCACCCGGGAACCCAGGTCAAGGTAAACACGATGGCTGCAGGGTGAATCCAACATGTGACCACAGTCCGGTAGGTCAGCGTTCTGCCTCGACACCCTTCATTATTATATAGAAGCTAATTTCATTTACAGGACGTTGCAGCCAACACCAGTATTCTTTTCTGTTGTGATCTCTTGGCAAGTTTACGTTCAGTAGTTTGCCATTGCTTTCTGAACGACCGGGGCCCATACCATTTCGTAAAACACAAAGGCATCTAGATCTGCTGCCAAATGGAGCGCAGCTGTGTTTAAAATGCAGGTATGCGGGATCACTAACCGCGTAAGTGACACCTTCGCCACGAAGCCGGCAGAAGTTAATTCGTACTTGTAAATAACAGATTCAACTCATTTTCACTGTGATAATACCTGTCAGTATAAGATACTTGTACGAGGGTAAGTTAATAAGTAAACCACAAATGGCTGTAGAAAAATAACAAAATATGATAACTTGAAACCAGTTTATTTTTATTCATACATTGTCGCCTTATTTATCAACATAATTTCCACCAACACTGATGCACTTATTCCATAATTTTATCAGTCCCACCTAACCGGCTCAACAGATCTGCGTGCAGTGTTTTCATTTACCTGCCATCCCACAGAACTGTGTGACTTACTTATTGACTCGCCCTCGTAACGTTTTCTACCCAGCTTTACAGGACAAACATTTGTCAGCATAAACACTAAAAACCCACCATGGCGAGAGATATTTCGCGAATGACGCTGAAGTTGAGTGTGAAGTGAAAACGTGGTTACGAAAACAGAGACTCGACACTCTAGTTAGTCGACAGATCATCCTCATTGCACATCGAACCATTTAGTCCATAAGTTCTCAGATCCCCTCCTCAGCAAATCCCGCAGCGGCGTGTAGCGGCTAACGACACCAGTTCTGTGTTGGTTTATCAATCTTCTTTGGTCTCCTGCGTAGTGTTCTTGTTTGGCCACACCTCTTTTAATTTGCTGTTCTCGCAGTCTGGCCATGGTCCATGGTTCTCGCAAAAGTCTTACTTCTTGTAGTGCATTCAGAATGTCAGCTTGGTCCATGGCGCGTCCACCCTCCATAGTAGCCTTACCTGCGAGCTAGTCAACCCGCTCATTTCCTTGTACTCTCGCATACCCTGGCACGCAGATGAAACTAAACTTTGCCAGCCTAGACCGCTCCAGAGACAGCAACCACTCTCTTCGGATCCACCCCATCTCCCTCCTCTCGAGCATGCTAGTTGAGTCGCTATGGAAACATGCCCTAGTGAATGTCTGTGTCTCGAGCCGTGTTATTGCTTTACTTACTGCCATGACTTCCATAGTCAGGCTACTTGTGGTCTCAACAAAGGCACTCGAGTCCTCCTTCACAATTCTCCCTCCGGCCTGAGCCATAAAGGCCCATGAGCTTCTCACATGTCGGTCGACCGACCCATCTGTGTAAATGACAGCATCGCCGTCCAACGAATTATCGAAAATCAGCGCTTGTACTTCCGCCTCCACAGCACTCAGATTATCTTGTCTGCATTTCCTGTCTAGATGGATGCAAACAGAAAAGCACGTACAGACATCTGTTGGCACTTGTACCCACTCCTCGCCAGGCTCTAAGTCCTCAAGTAAACACACCTGTTGAATAATGTCTTCGGCTTGACCAATCCATCACCTTCCTCTTTTTAACCTGCTGCCCTTCACCTTCCTAATTTCACTATGCAGTGGATGTTGTGTGTTTGCGTTAATTCTGAGGTAGGCACGTGCTCTGCCAATGTGTTTTCTGTCTTCAATGGTTGGAAAATCAAGAAGGTAGGGCATCGCCCTACATGCTGTATCTCTTGTACATCCAAGAATAATGCGCATAGCTTCGTTCTGAATCCTTTCCATCCTTTGTATCTGCTTACGGCTGATAGTCAGGATTGCCATTGCATACTCTAAAACAAACATGACCAGCCACTCGTATAGAAGACATAAATGGCGCTGCTCACAGTTTCCTGCCGCCATCATCCGCACTGCAGCCAAACCCCGCTTGGCCTTTACTATTACCTGGTCTATGTGCTTCGATCCCCAGGTAATTCATTGCCTGTGTTCTTTCCACAGTCTCTGAACACAGATTTGCAGTTGGTGTTGGAGTGTTGACAATATGGTTATTCAAAGAGAGCCATGTCACTGTTGCCTTTGTTGGGTTTGCCATTGCCCCAGATTCAACACACTAAGTTCTTATGCGATTGAGTTCGGTTTGAAGTTCCACAGCAACCTGATCTCTATCCTTACCCAGACGATACACTAAAATATCGTCGGCATATGACAGTGTCCTCCCCGGTCCAGTGATCTGCTAGTTGGTGATTCTCACAGTGTAGGCATTGAACAGCACCGGGGATAATGGTGATTCCTGTGGTAGGTCAGGATATATTATTGTTGGTTCCGAAGTCCAACTGCCACATCTGAAAACTACTTTCCGTTGGAAGAGGGCTGCAGCGATCCAACTAAGGAGGAAAGGACTTATCATGAGTTCAAGAAGCTGAAGCATTAAGAAATCCAATGGTACTCTGTTTTACTCGTCCTCGAGATCGATCGCTGCAGCTAAGATTTCAATGCCTGAGTGGACACCTTCATAGATGCCATGGGCAAAAACTGCATTGCTCCAGGTTTCTCTTTTTGGACAGTACCCTCCCAGGGTAGGTGGGAAAACACCTTGCCTCTCTAGCTGGCTTGATATTGTCCTTGCAATTAACTTCTCCAGCAGCTTGCCTATTGTATTCTGCATGGTTATTATTCGACATCCCTGAATTTTTGTGTGGTCTTTGCCAGGCTTCGGGAAGGGAATCAGATAGCTGTGTAACCACTCATCCTGTATGCTAGCACTCCCTATACTGTTGTTGTAAATGTCTGCGAGTTTCTCTAGCTCGTTGTCGGTACACCTATTGATTTCGTCATATCTTATGCCATCTGGCTCTGGAGCACTGTTTTTGATCGTCGAAGCACAGCCTTGATTTCTTTCACGGTCATCGTGTCTTCATCCGAATTTGTTCTGGGCCTCGCACCTGTCTGAGATGACCTCCTTGGCAAGATTTCGGCCTCCCATGTCTGTCTGGCTGCTCTGCTCTAGATAGCGTTCGAAGAGGGATTTGCCCTTGTTCTCGTCAGTCCTTTGCCAGATGAGGTCAGCGCCTTGGAAGTCAGAAATGCTCTTATTCTTGACTACACCACTCATGCTTTTATGTAGTCGCCAGAACAATTTCAGTGACTTGTCTGTGCTTACTCTTTGACATACCTCTGTCCATTTTTCACTTTAAACCTCCTTAACGATTTTTTTTTTTTTTGGTTTTTTTTTTAATAGCTTACTTTTGTGTGCATCTCTCTTTCTAAGTGCATGCAGGGATTAGGATGGGCAACCCGGTTCTTGGCATTTTGCCACTTCCTTACAGCTCTGCGCTTATCCACCCAGGTCTTCTTCACCTCAGGCGGCTGCTCCCAGCTTTTTGTTTCTTACCCTAAAGCTGCCTGCTCTCGTTGCACCTTATTTTGTTCACCACGTCTTGCCCTGTACAGTCATACTGGAACGTCTTGACCGTTGATTTGTGCTGCCTGGTTCTGCCTTTCTCCACCAATATGCTTCAAGGGTGGTGGTCCCTGCCGTGGTACCCTAGGACACCCCATCGACACACTGCAGTGAGTAAAGGAGAAACTAGCGCCAGATCAAGAGCACTGTCCTCATCGCCTGGACGGCTTGATGTCCTGGTATCACAACCACTATTAATACAAACCAGGTCAATGGTTTCAAGTGCAGTCGCGAGCTCCTCTCCCTGTGTGTTGGAGGAAATGTTTCCCCATGATCTGCCTTTAGCGTTGAAAGCGCAACAGAAAATAACATTTCTCTCGTGACCTAATATGTCACTTAAGCTCTGCCACTTCTGGGAATCCACACTCGCGGTACGGGCATAAACATTAACCAACACAAATGGTAGGCCGGATTAAACCCTAACCGCCTGTATTTGTATGTCGTCACTGTCCCAACTGGACATGTCTAGCTCTGAAGCCACCATACTATCGCGAATGAGATTCGCCATTCCCAAGTGTCGCCTGTTGTAGAAACATTTGAAACCGGCAATCTGGAGTAGCTGATCACCCACTGTCGTCTCTTGTAGCGCTACAATGTCATTCCTGTATACCAGGTTTTCCAGAACATGACCTCGTTTTTTTACGCTAGCACAGTTCCAATATAGAATCCGAGTATTCCTAAGACCCATTTTTTTTTTTTTTTGCGTATCCTTTTACAGGACTTAGCTGTCAACAGCAGCATCTTTCAGCTGTCTGTTGATCTCTTGGCAAGATTACGCTCAGTAGTTTGCCATTGCTTTCTGAGCGGCCGGCTCAGTATCCGCAAGTCACGAGCGGGGGTCGAACCACCTCAGTTCTCGCTCCGCTGCGAGACTCTGCGTGATAAACGGGATTACAGAGAGAAAGTGTTGTAACCCCACAGCCAGAGAGACCGGCCTAAGACCCATACGGTCACATTTAAGTCTAAAACGTCTTACCCCACCTCGTATTCTATGCCGTTCGCGGCCACCACGCAGCCCCCGTCGCCTTGCTGTTTTGACAGTCTTCCGCACGGAGCACAAACGTTGTTCCGTCATTTTTAACACCACAGAAACACACACGCTGCGAAAATTCACTCAAGGATTGCTTCGCTTAGTGCACAAACTCAGTAGCATTGGCGCAGATCTTGAGAAGAAACTGCTGGTATTACATCCTGGCACACAAATTACACGCAAGAGATGAAAATATCCATCTCCTGCGCGAAAAAGGGGGCGGTCACATAACAAAACAGACGTCCGCCGCCATCTTGATCGGAAGTCTGGACTCCACATTGTGCCAACGGCTTCGAGGGAAGAGCACAATTGGGAGGTACACGCCTTATCCTGGTGCGAGGAAATGCAACCTAAAGACAAAATGTCATGAAAGGGCAGACCAGGCCCTAAGACTTGGTTGGCAGCTTGTCTAAGATCGAAGCTCAAACAAGCGGACAGTTAGAGCATTGCTTTGCTGATCCTGCAGCTTCTGCAGCCTGTCTTCTTCCAGATGTAATAGTGTTACCACTCCTATGGAGTGAACTGGGCATGGGAGGGATCATGCTGCATGGGCAACACATGTCATCTATACTTTAGCCCAGGCTTTGTGCTATGGAGAAGTATAACTCCATCCCTGGTCTTAACCGGTCTCAGAATCTCATCCACTGTGGACGAATATTTACAGAGCGAATTGGTCTTATTAGTCACATTCGCTACCGCCATGGGTTGTAGTTATTATGCCTTTTGGAAGCACAAAGTAACAAACTATCATCTGTCAAGACGGCAAATTGCCAATGTAATGCAATGATGTTGGGTATAGACATATGAAGACTCTGTGTAAATTCGTATTTAAATTGCTGGCCAATGTCAAATTATACTGCGGCCAGATTCACAGGCGACCTTGTGACCACCGAGTTAAATGAAAGTCTCTGCAGCTGCGCAAAGCAGCGCAATCACTTGTCCTGACAGTCGGAGCTGATTGTCAAAGGTTGAGGTAACAGAACTCTATGTGGATGTGGAAGGCAAAGGGAAATCATCACATTATCTTCGAAAGACTTCATTACTAAACCAGTTCAATGTCAGTAAACGACGTTAATGGCTGTCTTATGACATCCTCGTCGCTTAGGGACAGTCATGTGCCACAGTGCCACCAAACCGTCACCCACAGACTGAAGGCAACACCTTAAGTAAAACGAATAAATTCAAAATAGTTTCATGGAATGTTAGAACGTGAAATGAGCTTGGAAAGTTGCACAATGTTATACGTAAAATGGAAAGCATGAAATTGAATATTCTAGGCCTCTCTGATGTGTCTCCACCTTGACGTGATAGAGGGGCTTGCGTGTCCCGATGACCGCAAGAGCCGTGCTGACAGAAGCACAACTACATGTCGGACAGGCCTTGAGATAGGGACCAGACCAAGAGAGACACAACCTGCTGCTCTGCAGGTAGACTGAGGATAGCAGTCGGAAGGTCAAATTAGGGGCACGAAACCACTAATTCTTGATCCGGACACATACTCTAAGGCTCCTAGCTGAACGAACGAACGAACGAACGAACGGACTTTATTTTCAAAGGGTAACAAATTGGGCATGCAGGTCCGCGCTCAAATTCGGCCCTTCCAATGACTCATCTTTCGTTCATCAATAATGCATAATACATTTACATAGGAAAAAAAAAACATTGTCAAATGAATGTTGTAAACATAAACAATGCATATTACCATGTTATGAGACAATTACCCTAACCATCCACCCACACATCCCCCACCCAACAACACACACACCTCCAGGCACACATACATGCCCTACTCATCCAACCATCCCCACCCACACATCCCACACCACACACATCCTCCACCTACACACGCACATCTCCCATCCACCACACATGCCCCACCCACATATACATACATCCCCAGGCACACATACATGCACCCGCCCACCCATCACCCACCCACACCCCCCAATCTACACACATCTCCCCACCCGCTCACACATCCTCCACTTATTGCATAACCCATAAACACTCACCTACCCACATATTATCCACCACACACGAACAGAAACCCAACCACCCAGTCAAACACACATCTTCCAACCACACATCCCCAGCTCCACACATACATATCCCCGCCAACCTTCATATCACGCACCTACCCACACATCAACCACTTTCACACATCCCGCACCTACATAATCTCACCCCACCAACCCACATATCCGACGTCCATACATACGCATATATCCCCATCCCCAAAACACACACACACACACACACACACACTCACACACACACATCCTCAACCCACCACAATCAACCATCCCCCAATCACACATCCCTTAACCACACATTCCCACCCACACACATCCCCCAATCACACACACACACCCCACCCACACACTCACACACCTCCCTACCCATACACATATCCGCCACACACGTCCCCACCAACCAACACATTCCCCATCCACAAACACACACCTCCCACCCACACACACCCACCACCCACACAATCCCCACCCACACACATCTTTCACCCACACACACCACCACCCATACACACATCTACCACATATATCCACTCACTCACGTACTTATCCCTCAACTACTCACACCCACAGATCCCCCACCCACCCGTCAACACATACATCTCCCATCTACACACCCGCACTCAAACACCCCATCCATCCAGCCACAACACACACCCCCCACCCTCACATACATCCTTTACCCACACGCACATTCCACACCCAATTACACCTACCCCACCTACCCACACAAACATATCCCACGCACACACATCTCCCCTTTCACACAACATCCCACCCATATACACATCCCCAACTCTCACATACATATCCCCTACACGCATCCCCCATACACATTCCCACTCAAACATCCCAATCCACACATACATTTCTCCACCCACCCAACACCCTACCTACAAACACACTCATCACCCACACATACATTCTCCACCCACCCAAAATTACCTATCCCACACCCCACCCACGCAAACATATCCCCCACCCATACACACATCCCCACACCCACCACACACTCATCCTCACCCCACACACATCTCCCACACACCTACTGACCCACACATCACTCACCCACTCATTCACATAAACATTCCTAACCCAAACAACCCCCCCCCCCCCCCCACTCACCAGCACCCCCACACTTCCAACCATCATCCAAACATCCCTCACGCACACACACCCCGACCGACCAAACATCCTTCACCCACCCACACATCACCCATCCACCCACACACAGCCCCTCCACACATACACCCCCACACACACATCCCCCAGACACATACACACATGCCTCATACACACCCATACTCCCTCGCATACACTGCATGCATGTACACATACACACATAAACGAAGCTAAGCGGGTCATTCTGGGATGTACTAGAGACACCCCAGTAGTGTGTATGCGTTACATCCTTGGTCTGCCGACCGTTGCTGATAGGCTCAAGGTGATGCAGGCGAAGGCATACCTCAGAGTAGCTGCAGACACAGATCACCCGTTGCTTGAGGTGCTGGACGAAGTTAAGGGTCAGAGACTGATAAGAGGGAAATCGTGAATGGCTCAAGAGGAGGATACGATCAGACATGTGTGCCCCTTGGAGAACATTAGGCAGTCAGACTTATGTAAAGTTATAATCACATTAAGCCGGGAGTGCAGGGAGTGGCCAGAAGGGGCCACGGAAGTGGAAATCCAGCAACTAATTCAGGACAATGCTCACTCGGGTGATGTGATTATCTACACGGATGGTTCGGTGTTGAGAGGTAGGAGAACTGCCTGGGGATTCTTAGCAAAAGCTAATGGTCGACGTTTGGTGCAAAAGAGCCTGGCGTATAATGTAACAACATCTAGCTTAAGAATGGAGGTGGAGGCGGTCAGTGCAGCTTTCCGCTGGATGGAGAACACGATACATACACACATTGTGATTGTAACTGACTCAGAAAGCATGCTGAGGAAGGTGAGGACAGGCAGGCTTCGTGCAGAGTGGCTTGCTTCGCTTCGAAGGTCACGAGTAGCAAGCATCACCTGGATCTTTTCTCCAGGGCATGCCGGTGTGGTGGGAAATGAACAGACGGACAGATTGGCTGGCTCGGCAAACCTTGGTGGAGTATTGATGCATGACAAGGGAGACGTGGTTGCGGCCTTGTGGGAGCACGTGTACACCTCCGAGGAGCACATGGATCAACATAGTCTGGTAAGAATGAAGCAGCGAGGCTCGACGCTCAGAGGAAAGGCGAGACGGACATATAATCAGATTGTTACTGGAACTAATAATGTTGGAACTCTTCGATGGCTGCTGAGGATGAGAACAGAGCGCTTATGGGAATGCCCCGAATGCTGTGATGTCGGTTCCTAATTCAATCAATCAATCAATCAATCAATCAATCAATAAAAACACAAACATATACGCATACATACACGAATATACACACGCACACACGCACATATACACATATAAACACACATGTACGCACACATAAACATACATACATACGTGCGTGCGTGCGTGCGTGCACGTACGTACATACATACGTACATACAGACAGACAGACAGACAGACAGACAGACATACATACATACATACATACATACATACATACATACATACATACATACATACATACATACATACATACATATATACATACATACATACAGACAGACAGACAGACAGACAGACAGACATACACACATACACACATACATCCACACATATAAAAACACACACACACACACACACATAGACACACATACACACACCCATCTATCCACACATATACACGCTGCCTCACATAATCACTAAAACTAATATGAATAAACCCCCACACTTTTCACACGCACACACTGTCGACTATCGTGAGCATCCTCACAAGAACATTCAATGGAGGAAAAAATGGGAAAATATGGAAAATGGTGATGAAAATATGTTATAAATTGTGTAACGTAAATACATGATTGATTGATTGAACGTAAATAAAAAATAGTGGTGCAGTTCAGTAAGATAATTCCTGGAATTGACATAAACATGATGAAATAAGCAGTGCATGTTAAATTCAATTTGCAGTAAAAATGCTAATATGAATGATGAGGATACAGAAAAATAAATATGGCATAATGACATGCTTACGCTCAGCTCTCTCTCTCTCTCTCTCTCTCTCTCTCTCTCTCTCTCTCTCTCTCTCTCTCTCTCTCTTTCTCCTTCTCTATTTATTTATTTTTCTTTCACACACACTGATACACTAACTCTCTCATTGTCTCATTCTCTCCCCCTCTCTCACACATACTTTCTTTCTCTCTCTCTCTCTCTCTCTCTCTCTCTCTCTCTCTCTCTCTCTCTCTCTCTCTCTCTCTCTCTTTCTCTCTCTCTCTATCGCTTATACGCACTCACTCTCACACTCGCCCTCTCTTACACACACACACACACATAGTCACTCTCACTCAATCTCTCACTCACTCTCCCATTTACACTCACTCTCTTACTCTCTCTCTCTCTCTCTCTCTCTCTCTCTCTCTCTCTCTCTCTTTCTTTCTCTCTCACTCACACTCACTCATTCACTCTCTAAACCACACTAGCTCACTCTCTTACTCTCACACACATGCAAAGAAACAGACACACCCACTCACTCACTCTCACTCATTCACTTTCTTATGCATTCTCTCACTCACCACTCTCTTTCTCTCTTACACACTCACTCGCTCTCACACTCACTCACTCACGCACATACACACATACCCACAAATTCTCTCTCTTTCACTCACTCACGCTCCTTACTCACTCACTCACTCGCTGACTCTCTAATTCACACTATCACACTCACTTTCTCACTCTACACAGACATGCAGACATACAACACAACCTCTCTCTCACATCTACTCATTCTCTCACTCAATCTCTCACACATACGTGCACACACACGCACTCACTTTTAAACTCACTCAGGCACACGCGCATGCATACTCTCTCTGTCTCATACTCACTCTCTCACTCACACTCTTTCTCACTCACTCTCACCCACTCTCTCACTCACACACACACACACACACAGTGAAGAATGATTGATATGGCTGAACGCCTCTAAGCAATAAATCCTTGGATGCGAGAGCTGGACCGATACGCACCTACTGCAAAACGGAGGTGAAATGCTGAGCACGCTACATGCTTAGTTCAGATACTTGCTGGAAGACTCTCATCTTGGAGAAATGAAGGACCCCCGGATGAGAGGGTCTGGCCGTTACTCACTCACTTTCGCACGGAGATAAGGTGCTGAGCCGGCAGCACGTGTAGCCTACCTCGTTAGCGGGTACTAAAGGTGGAAAAAGTCCCAGTCGCACGAAATAGTTACGATGATTGTCTGTATCTACACTCATAGAGGAGCGTAGTCAAAGGTGGAAAAACGTCTCAAGAATCCATTACGTGGAAGTCTGAAGCGGCAGCTTGATGAGTAGATGTCGTCCGCAGACTTTCCGTCCCTGGTTTGTGTGGGGAGCGAGAAGTGACAAACGAAATGCCCAATACTTAGAAGTGAGGAATTAAAGCAGCCATGAGCAGGAAGTGGCGATTCCTCGGGTGAGCCCAGTTTCAGAGCATTATGTGCCGGCTCTGCAATTATGGAAGCCTCCTTGGAGTGCGGAGAATGCCCATGGTATGCCCTTGCCTTCCCTTGAGGGTTGACCGTGATGTCCTTGACCGTTCTACCTTGACCAGCTGAGATGTGGCCGACACCACAGCAGTAAGAGTCTAACATCCATCGAAACCCCGGGAAGGCAAACCTGTAATAACGCCCACTGAAGTTGGATATGCTGGTCTAAGTGCGCAAATGCATCAGGCACAATGCATTAACGTCCGAGTGAAATGTCCTTTTTGCTCGGAACAGCTCTGACTATCTAGTCTTCCGAATGTCCGTCGTGCCCAGAACAGCTCTAACTATTTTGTTTCCGGGCACAGCGACTAGCACATGTTCGAATCGAAAGCTCGCTGAGTGGATACATCTGCAGTCCGACCGTCCTTAGTTTATGTGGTGAGCGGCACGTAGCGAACAGAAGGCCCAATACACTAAAGTGATGAATTAAAACAGCCATGAGCGGGACGTGGCAATTCCCTCGGTGAGCCAGCACCAGAGCGCCATGTGTCGGCTCTGCAACAATGGAAGCCTCACTGGATGACGGATAATACCCATGGACTGTCCCTGCCTTCCCTTGAGGGTTGATCGTGAAGTATTCGATCGTTCTAACTTGACCAGCTGGGATGTGGAGGGCACCACGAAAGTGAGAGTTCCCCAGGAATGCTAACCTGGTCCAAAACGCACGCAAAAGTCGGATGTGTTGGCCTAAGGGGCTAGGCCCAAGTGTGCATAACAATACACCGAAACTACATCTGATGATATGATGGAGAAAGGGCAGAATTAACAGAAGAAAGTAACTTAGAAGGTCCACCTATTCTAAAAGAGGAAGTCGATGACGCTATCAAGCATATGAAGAAAGGAAAATCAGCTGGGCCAGATGGAATCACAATAGAAGAATTAGAAGTAATGGGAGCATTTGGAGCAGATATATTAACCAAAATGTTGAATGATATTTATAGCAGTGGATAAATACCAAGCGATATGCTGAAACTGTATTTATAGCTATACCAAACAGACCAGAAGCAATTTAATGCGACGTTATTCGTTCGATTAACCTCATAAACCATTTCATAAACATCGTGACAACTGGAAAGATCGAGGGGGAGAGAGGCTGATGCTGACTAAGAGAAATGACGCTGGATGGATTGAGATGGTGTCATGGAGGAATATTAACAGCGGAGTGGATCCAGAAAACCAAAGACCGAGATCTGTGGAGAGTAGTGAACGCCTACGCCAGCCGACATGGTACTTGATGCTGATGACCTCCCCCTTGTTCGTCTCACCTCAATCTTGCCACTTGTCACCAAGTTCTCTAATTTATTTTTGCTTATAGTGTGTCCAAAAATACTGACTGTCTACGTCTAATTTCTCTAATCGATTTACGGTTCTCATTTGCTTTTTCTAGGAATTGCTCATTAGTTTTTACGACTGTCCATAGTATTATTTCATTTTCCTCATAAACCACATCTTCACTGCCATTAGATGTTATCCAGCTTGTCTGCTCATTATCTACGTTTCACATCCATAAAAGAGTGTAGGTTCTATGAAGCACTTCAACAATTATTTTCTCATTACAATTGACATCTTGTTATTGATCATATATTTTCCATCGTGTAAAAGGTTACCTTCGCATTAGCGATTTTAGTTCTAATCTCTTCAAGGCACCTCCCATCAGATGTTATGACTGTTCCTAGATAGCTGTCGCGATTCACTTGTTTAAGAATATTCCCATTTTCCCGTATATTCATCAAGGAAACCGTCAGGGCTGTGCGCTGTCCCCCTATTTGTTTAACCTGTACGCTGAAAATATAATGAGAAATGTCAGAGACGATATAACCAGGGAGCAATATGATGCCCTAAATATTGGTGGTCATGAAATACCAGAGATTCGATATGCTGATGATACAGTATTACTATCTACATCACAGAATGGTATAGAAAATTTAATAACCTCAACCCAAAGAAACAGTGAAAATCACAACTTTTATCTTAATATAGCAAAAACAAAGATAATACATACAGATAAAACTACTGTGGAGAAAGAAATATATGTCAATGAGGAAAAACTGGAGGATGTGGAAAATGGGAATATCTTGGGTCAATGATTACCAACAATGGTGACACAATGAAATAATTAAACGACTACTATCAATTGCTCTTCAAAGACTAAAACAACTGAATAAATTAGGAGTGGGGCAGATAGAACTACAAAAATTAGATTTTTAAGAGCATGCATCTGTCCCATTGCAACATACATCTGTGAGACCTGGACAATTACTTAACAAGCTGAACAGCGCATAAATGCTTTTGAATATAAGTGTTATAGAGGGGTTCTAAGAATATCTTGGGAAAAGAAAAGAACAAATGCATCCATACTTCAAGAGCTCAATATTGAAGAGAGTTGGCTATTAATTAAAGACGATAAAACAAAGAAACTTGATATATTTTGGTGAGTTGAAACGTCATGAAAGTTTGGAGAAAACAATAATGAAGGAGTATATGTCTAGGAAGAGAGAAAGTGGAAGGCCAAAGAGAAGATGAGTGCAGGATGTGGCGGATGATCTCCAGATGGGTGTATCGGTCGCGGGACATTTTGCTTGTGATCGAGAAGTTATCCGGAAGGTTGTTAATGGAGCGAAGTTCTGCAAAGGACATGCTACTGAATGAATGAATGAATGAATGAATGAATGAATGAATTAACCTGTATATTTCATTGTGGTATTTCTTTTTTCCTACTGCCGACCATAATCAGTCTTCTTACACTTTAATTCTATTCCTAGTTGTTCACTATGTAGAAACTCATCATCTAAATGTTGCATGGAAAAATATACAGTTGTGCTTTACTTTTCAGGGTATATTAACACACGAACACGCACACACACCACACGCACACACACACACACACACACACTCGCTCACACACACACATATACACACACACACACAAAGATTTTTTTTAAAAAGCATTTTTTTTTCCATTTGTGCCCTCTCGTAAAATGGGTGTAATTACCTTCGTTCTTTGTGTCATAATTCTGAAATAGGTGAACGGTTTATGAAACTGATTATGTACAATTATTTTCTTTTAATCGCACTTGGTCTCATGTGTAAAGCTAAAGTATATATGTCAGTCTATCTCTGGAGATAATCTTTTAATACACATACGTGTGAGCTTGTTGTCACGTTTAAGTTGTTAATGTCGGTACTCATTCTGATAAGTGTAAATTAATATGCATTCAGTTTTGCTCATTAACAACCAGACTAAAACGAAACATGTCTTGGCAGAATAACTGTCGTAAAATTATTCAGCAAGACACATATCTATAATTTTAATTGTAATTTGACACTTCTTGGAATGTGTTGTTGTGATATTTGTTGTTAATTTGGATCAGTTAGCCGTCTCCCTGGTCAGGCGTTAACGTCTTTCTCCGTAATCCCGTATATTCTCGTGAGTAACGTAACCTGCGCGAGAATCGGTAGCGGTTCTCACCGCGTTGGTAACTTACTGGGTATGTGAGCCGGTCGCTCAGAAAGCAATGGCAAACTACTGAGCATAATCTTGCCTAGTACATCAACAGCAGCTAAACAAATGCTGATGTTGAATGCAACGCCCTGTAAGGGATATGCAAAAAAAAAAAAAAACTCTTTTAGTCATTCCCATATTCCCCGAAAATGAAATACGACACTCTCAGTGGCTATTAATGCTTAATGAGTTAATAACACTCCCTCCATGCCAATACCCTTTAACCCCCTCCACCCCGACCCCATCCCACACAACTTTGCCTAGATTGTTTTGCAGATACATTTCTGAGTTTGGTCTTTCTGCAGAAGAAAGCAAATTACAGAAAAACAGACATCAAAGACTACACATAGATGGAGTGATTTCTTTGTTCGTTATATCAGCTCACATACAGCAGTATCAGGCTAGATGTAACACATCAACTATCACAAATGACGTGAACCAACAATGCCACCTCATACCTCCGTGGGACAGCAGACATTCCTACTCTTGGTCTGGTCTACTGTGGACAGTCTCGTCTTCTTAGCCTTGGTGGCTGTGATTACCAGAGTGAACTGGGTCAAGCTGGCCGTCCACAAGGACAGAATAATGATTGTCAGAAGGGTATTTTCTCTGACTGCCTTCTCCTGTAGCAATGAGTGAATGGGAAATTATTGTAATTCATATAGCTAGAAGCGAATGTTCTTGAAGACATAAAAATTCAGAAAGCACATACAACATCATAATGTGAGTTATGTCTGTTCCAGTGAAGCTGCATAATCACGATGGCTTTCTAATTAGTGATCTTTATTGATTCCCGGGTCTACCCCATCCTGATCCTCCATGACAATACATCAGACAGTTTGTCTGTTTTCCTCCAGTCGGATATTTCTGTCCCATGGCAGCGATCACATATTGTGTTTTACCGTGTTCATGTTTATTCTTGTTTAGAGCAGATTACAAGAACTTCACGTCACAAGGAGTGAAGCCAGACACGAGCACCATATGCAGAGAGCCAAATAAGAATAGCCAAGCAGCACAGAACTGGTGTCGAAATTACACACTGAGTGAGCCACTGAGAAGGGGATCTGAGAATGTTTCGAAGTGCAGTGAGGATAATCTTACCACTAAGTAGTTACCGTATTTTTTTTTTCTTTTAGTATAATTCTCTAAACAATTTTAAACCTACTAGTTCTTTGACAAGCGGAAACCCTGTTTTATTTCCTTGAATAAATTCTGCACATTTAAAACATGTTTCTCATGAACACAATAACACTTGTCCCCGGGAAGAATAACCCAGTCAACAAATACCCACAGAAGTCGGACCTAACAGAGCAAGAACGCAGCTCTGCTGTAAACAGGCACAACTCAATCACGTCCGAAAAAGAAAAAAACAACTCAATATGAACGCAGAAGATGAAGAAGAATAACAAATGTTCTCTGAGTCTGCATTTTTGGCTACTTTGAAGTGCGTCTGCTTTGTTGTTTCACATTGTTAACTGCCGTACTACATTACTGGTGCCGTCACTAAATGATACTTTTAGGGCCGAGTTGCTTACAGATTGCATTCGCCCATCAGTGGACGCGGAATCATGGTGCCCAAGTTGACACAAATGAGCCCAAGAATGGTATACTCCATCTTGGTGCTGGAATAGCCAGCTAATCGTAAGTCAATGCTATTTGGAAACTACAAAAAATGTCATCATCATCAAGTGCCGTGCCGACTGGCGTAGGCGTTCATGACTCTCAACAGATCTTGGTCTTTGGTTGTCTGGATCAAATCTGCCGAAAAACAACTATGCACATATTGAATATAGGAAGTACATTATAGCAGGTCTAAAAGGCCTCTGGCCAGGCCTAGGGGTGGTATATCCAGATGTTATTGTTAAATGGAAATTCTTCGAGAATTTCGTCAGACTGACTGTAGAAACAACTATCCCAACACTGAAGATGATAGGCCGAAGGAAATGTAAGATTGGAGACCTCTTAAAGTTAATGGACAAACCGATCACCAACAAAAGTAACTATGAATATATAAAGAGGTTTAAAAAAAAATGAGAATTTTATGTAACAGGCAGAAATAGAATGGCTCGGGAAAAATTGCAGAGGAATTTAAATCCAATACATATCACTCAAAACAGCAGAGTACTAATAATTAATGCAGCCGAGGGGAAAAAAAGGACACAAAAGAAAGACTGATGTTTCCTTTGCTACGGTGCTAAGAGGTAGAGAGTAACTCTGACTTTGTTACGGCCAAAGAAGAGAAGTAGTAAAAGAGAGAGAACCTCACACCGCCCTCAAATGACAAAAAAAGATATAGTAATTAGATAAGAAGGTACGAGATCTTGGACAGAGGCAAACAACTATTTTATAGATGTTCACACAGGAAACACTATGTTAGAGCCCAAGCAGTGGATTAAGGTGTTAGATTGTGGTAGAAATAGTGGTTGTAAAAACTAAAAGAGACTAAACAACCAAATCAAAAACAGTACAAAAATAGCCCTTTATTTATCAACTGCTACAAATTTTGGTGACAATTTGTGTTCGAATACATTGAATGAAACATTCAATATCGGATGTTCAATTACAGATACAACAGACAACTGCATATATCAAACATCAACCAAGGGTGGCCCCTATTCAGTCACCAGAACTTAAGACAACAGGGTACACCAAGTACCACAACACAGGTGCTCCAAACAGTAGCTGAGAAGAATGACACAATAAAGGACTTTGACACAGACAACAATAAGACACTACAAAAACCTAAGTTACACAACATAAATCTTAAGACGCGACATAAACAACAGAGTTGTGGCACCAATTACTACACCACCATAAACCCAGGCCTGCTGACACTAACTAGTCAGCCGCTCCTGTAACAATGGAATACACAATCTATGATTATCATTGTAAAGAAATCATATTAAACATATGAACAATGAGCAAATACATATAGCATATGAATTAACCCATAGATCATAAATATCTCACATGTAATTATCCATTTTGCTATTCCCTCCACTTGTACTACTGCTATTCTGAGGTAACCCTTGATGTCTGGCATGATCATTCTTTGCTGCCTCATTATTCTTCAAGGTGACTACATGTCTAATTGTTAAATTCAGCAATCAATGGTGCATCATCAGATCACCCATTTTATTTGTCTCCTCCAGTTGTGCTGCTGCTGTCATGAGAATACACTTGATATTGCTATGATGGAACACCTTCTAATGCAACAATCTCAATCTGCTCCACATTCCCCTACAGCCCAACATTCACTTACAGAATGCCTTTAGTACAATGTAACTACCTCACACAGATCCTACACACAATAGCAGTGGAAGATTGGATCACATTTGCCCAGCTGTAATCACATATCTCTGAAAAGCAGGGAACTTACATGAACTTATATCTCTAATCCAGCAGACCAGTATAGTGCATTTGCATTTCCATCTTCCGCAGCTAAATTACCTCAAATTATGTGGAATGCTTTACGACATGGGACAAACTACTCCTGCAATGTCCAAGTTTGCATGAAGAATACCAGCACTGACACCATACAAGTTACAGCATTTGCTTAGCATTACAAACTAACCAACATGCAAAAAACTACGAAACCGCAATGGACACATATATAAAGTGGAACCAATATATTTGTTCAATGTGACAATGTAACACTTGCACATAGAAGAATCACAACATTCACAGAAAGTTAAAGATAAACATGTTTATGTTGTTTAAGGCCAAACACTATCAGTGTAATATACTTTGTTACTATATAATAGATGTACAGTTATCTCCTGTCCCCTCCATTCTTCCTACGACACACCGGTTATAAATTTTGTTGTCTTATGCATCATGTCACATGACAATTACATATTAATATCTTTGCGAAGGGTGGTTCGCAGCACTAAATCACATTCTTTCCATGGTACAACAAGCACCATGTTTTACTACACATAAAACTTCAGCCATATGATTCCACTCCCAGTTTGATACACTGGTGCAAACATTACTGCATTCTGGTAACAGATGTGATACCAGACTTCAATGCTAAATGAGAACCCTCTTTACCAATATCAGTTCCAGATACATCTTACTGTTCTCCCTCAGTAAAGCCACACTTCATCCGCAGTTATCATGATTACATTATGAATGCTGATACGCACTTCGAGTATGAAAGGTGCATTATTTCCTACGCCTAGTAGCTATCAATCTGCATGGAGTCCCTACCATTCAATACATTATTTCCTTCACTTCAATTTATTACCTACATGTTCTAACTACATAGCTTAACCATTAACCCATCGTTGCCACGTATAACATGTAAGTACTCTTCTCTGCTTCACATATGTTATAAATATTACCAATGATCATGGTTATTGTCCCCTACTCATTGTTGCTTTGGAGTGTTCATACCCAACACTTGACCAAACATTCAATCTTATGCCCATCATTGTCACAGAATAATCCTGCAAACATATCTTGTTGCTGTATACACATACACATATGATTCTCACCACTCTGTTATTAAGAAGCCTTCATTTCTAGCAATCTCAAAAGCACTCACTTCCTTCTATGCCAACATGGCCAGCATGGCACCATGTGGCGTTATTTCAGTCCTTTCTTTAAACTGTAATTTATGACCCCATACATTGTATATCTTGGTGAATCTCCCACATATCTATTTAGCCAGTAACACATTAATGTCATAGGATAACCATATAAAATAATTTCCAACAAAATAATCTTGTGCCAGCATGGCTGACATGACATGACATCAGTCTCTATGATACTTAACCGCCATCAATGACCTATTTTACATATTTCACATCACCATTGTCTGATTGCTTACATCTCTATATATTACCCGATAACTCCTATTCTCCTAAAGCTTTAGGGATGCTAAATCATTCTGTAGAACAGCCCGTTTCAATAGCGTATATTCATATTATCTATTTATACTTCTTTGTTCCTACCATCTCGATTAACAGCTTTGTTCACCCACATCAGTTTTCCCACGCCAACGCTTTTTAAGCCGGTAACATGGCGTGTGCTGCCATTTAATGAATCTTCATTAAATTAAACATTTTACACCTACGGCTTTCTCCTATGACAGGTTGTTCACTGATGAACCGATGGGAGACCCCACATATCTCTTCTCAAGGCGGGCTAGCCACAAAACTACATACACCATGCCAAAGTGCCTGCCTTCACCAACCGAGCTGGCTGCTACACTACAAATGGCCTCAGATCTCTTTGTTACAGCTAGAGTTCCGGTAGTTGCCAGGGTCAGACTGCTTTAACAGGCCAAACCAAGGTGCGTTGAGTTGGCTCTGTTAAATTAATTTACTAATTAATTACTCCACTATCAAAAGAACACACACATTACTGCAATGACTGAAAACCAAAGAAAACAAAGTCATAAGGGCCAAGAATTAGATTTGAGATACCCAATCATTATGTGTGAATAACTTTTACAATAATACACGTCATAATCATTTTGATGCCCCAAAAAGTAATAAAGGAACATTCATTTTGAAGATGTAATAAGTTAAGAATTCTCTTAATCATGTGAAATTCGGTAATACCCCGGGTCCAAGAACAGGTTAGGAAAAATTACAATCAGAATTAAGGAAATAACAATGTGGACCTGAAGAATGTGTGTGTTGTGTTGAGAACAGTATTAGTCCGTAGGATAAAAGTAAACACATGCCAACAATGTTGCTTTATTGACCACAGAAAACTTCCGATAGAAACGTCGACAAGATACAAATACTTGCAAACCTTCAAAATGATAGGAAGGACCACATATTTGTATAGTACAGATATTGGAAAATATATCGTAAGAGTAAACCATAACGGATACTGGAAACAATATAATAAGAGTAAAACATAAAGGACCATCTTGCCCACCTTAAGGTGATTGGTTACACGATGCTAGCCCCGTATTTGTATAGACCCATCCTCATTGGAGGGGTGACGTGATCAATGTCACGCCGATCACCTTGACTTCCCAAGACATTTCCTGGTGACGTGATCAATGTCATGCCGATCACCTTGACTTCCCAAGACATTTCCTGGTGACGTGATCAATGTCACGCCGATCACCTTGACTTCCCAAGACATTTCCAGGTAATGTGATCAATGTCACGCCGGTCACCTTGACTTCCCAAGACATTTCCTGGAAATGTGATCAATGTCACGCCGATCACCTTGACTTCCCAAGACATTTTCTGGTAATGTGATCAATGTCACGCCGATCACCTTGACTTCCCAAGACATTTCCTGGTAATGTGATCAATGTCCCGCCGATCACCTTGACTTCCCAAGACATTTCCTGGTGACGTGATCAATGTCCCGCCGATCACCTTGACTTCCCAAGACATTTCCTGGTGACGAGATCAATGTCCCGCCGATCACCTTGACTTCCCAAGACATTTCCTGGTAATGTGATCAATGTCACGCCGATCACCTTGACTTCCCAAGACATTTCTTGGTAATGTGATCAATGTCACGCCGATCACCTTGACTTCCCAAGACATTTCCTGGTAATGTGATCAATGTCCCGCCGATCACCTTGACTTCCCAAGACATTTCCTGGTGACGTGATCAATGTCCCGCCGATCACCTTGACTTCCCAAGACATTTCCTGGTGACGAGATCAATGTCCCGCCGATCACCTTGACTTCCCAAGACATTTCCTGGTAATGTGATCAATGTCACGCCGATCACCTTGACATCCCAAGACATTTCCTGGTAATGTGATCAATGTCACGCCGATCACCTTGACCTCCCAAGACATTTCCTGGTGACGTGACCAATGTCCCGCCGATCACCTTGACTTCCCAAGACATTTCCTGGTGACGTGATCAATGTTCCGCCGATCACCTTGACTTCCCAAGACATTTCCTGGTATTGTGATCAATGTCACGCCGATCACCTTTACTTCCCAAGACATTTGCTGGTGACGTGATCAATGTCACTCCGATCACCTTTACTTCCCAAGACATTTCCTGGTGACGTGATCAATGTCCCGCCGATCACCTTGACTTCCCAAGACATTTCCTGGTGACGTGATCAATGTCCCGCCGATCACATTTACTTCCCAAGACATTTGCTGGTGACGTGATCAATGTCACGCCGATCACCTTGACTTCCCAAGACATTTCCTGGTGACGTGATCAATGTCCCGCCGATCACCTTGACTTCCCAAGACATTTCCTGGTAATGTGATCAATGTCACGCCGATCACCTTGACTTCCCAAGACATTTCCTGGTAATGTGATCAATGTCACGCCGATCACCTTGACTTCCCAAGACATTTCCTGGTAATGTGATAAATGTCCCGCCGATCACCTTGACTTCCCAAGACATTTCCTGGTGACGTGATCAATGTCACGCCGATCACCTTTACTTCCCAAGACATTTGCTGGTGATGTGATCAATGTCACGCCGATCACCTTTACTTCCCAAGACATTTCCTGGTAATGTGATCAATGTCACGCCGATCACCTTGACTTCCCAAGACATTTCCTGGTAATGTGATCAATGTCACGCCGATCACCTTGACTTCCCAAGACATTTCCTGGTAATGTGATCAATGTCACGCCGATCACCTTGACTTCCCAAGACATTTCCTGGTAATGTGATCAATGTCCCGCCGATCACCTTGACTTCCCAAGACATTTCCTGGTAATGTGATCAATGTCCCGCCGATCACCTTGACTTCCCAAGACATTTTCTGGTAACGTGATCAATGTCCCGCCGATCACCTTGACTTCCCAAGACATTTTCTGGTACCCAATTTAGGCTGGTTCGACATGTGAGTCCAGGTCACTTGTAAACATCCACATCGATGCAAATTCGAACTCAGGGCCACCAGGCCGACAGGTAAGTGTGAGAAAAAACTGCCGTAGAAACTGATACTGAAGTAGCTCAATACTAGCCAATCAAGATATATGTGTGACAGAGATCTGTACTGTTTCCAAACCTGTGTCCTTTTTATAGAGAGCCTATTATAAACATGTGAAAGACAGCCAGAAATCGTAATTAGAGGCCATATCATCAAAAATAAAAGATATGCAGATGATACAATACTGATTGCTGACACTAAATAGGAACACCAGTATTTGGAAGACGCTGTTAATGTAGACAATAGACATTTAGAGTTAGAATTAAACTGTAAGCAGATAGAATGTATGGTCATCTTCAAGAAGAAAGAATTATACCAATGTTTCACCAAAAGTCTTCAGACAGTCTATAACAAAAAAGACGAAAAACGTCCATGTTTTCCACAAGTAAGACGCACACAGCCTCTTACCTTTAATCCTCACGTTCAAGCGCTCACTAAACAAACAGCGAAAAAAATCTACCAACTCGCCAAAATTAAAAATTTCCTTCATGAGGACACAAGGAAAATATTCTATACGTCTCACATACAGACACATTTTGACGACTGCTCTACAATCTGGGAAGGTTGTTCCAATTCAAGCACCAAGCGACTTTACTCACTCCAGAAACGGGCCATGAGGTTAATTTATAGCAAACATTTAACTGACAATCCTAGCTTGCATAAACGCCTTCAGTTACTACCACTCCGCAAACG
Organism: Cepaea hortensis; assembly: GCA_963921405.1. NCBI lineage: Eukaryota > Metazoa > Mollusca > Gastropoda > Stylommatophora > Helicidae > Cepaea > Cepaea hortensis. The sequence continues at coordinate 32,917,270 of OY992896.1, forward strand.
TCTGCTTTTCAATAAGGCCAAACTAATTAACAAAATCCTACATCAGAATGCCCCAAATTACCTTTGGCCATTGTTTGAATATAATGCTAGACACAGTAAACGATTAAATATATTTCAAATTCCGAAGCCTAGGATAGACTTATACAAAACAAGCTTAACGTACTCTGCAGCTCAGCTGTGGAACAATCTTCCACATGAAATAAAAGACATCACCAGTCTCTATACATATAATCGCAAACTATTTGAACACTATCTCAGATCGAATTACCTTCCCCCTTAATAATAGAAATAATAATAATAATAATAATAATAATAATAATAATAATAATAATAATAATAATAATAATAATAATAATAATAATAATAATAATACTAATAATAAAACCCTACTATAACAGCCAGTCCCCTTTTGGTAGGCCAGTATATTCCACATAGCTAAAAACAAGTGCTACACCAGTTATTACTATTACTGAGTCGTGTAGTATTGATTTTTCATTTTCCACATGCCTTTATAATGCATATCTTTTATATTGTTGCAGTTTTCAGTTAGCCTTGAATGATGTGTGAATGGTATAATGTATCTTCTTCGTCTTCTTTCGTTCGCCTAAAATATGTTTATAACTGCAATGTTATCTCTTATACGAATCTAACTGTCTTTTTTTATTTTAGTTCACTCAGCGGTCCATAAAGTTTATCTTCCACTGTTGTCTCTATAGACCAGAAGGTTCGCCTGGATATGTTGTACTTTGGGCAATCCTGGAGTATGTGCTCTGCTGTCTGCGACGCCAAACCACATGTGCACATGGCTGAGTCACCAATCTTGAATTTTGTATACATGTGGTTGCGTAATCTATTGTGTCCTGTTCTGAGGCACAGAAGAATTACCTGTTCTGGTTTGTCCATAACGTGGTTGCCGTCTTGAGTAAGGTTTGGTGGCCTTCTGACTGATTTGATCATTCTTTTCTTTTGGTGGTATGTAATGGGCACATAAGGTTGTTCTTCCTTTGCTCCTTCCTTAGCCAATCGATCAGCTCTGTCGTTTCCGGGGACTCCACAGTGGGATGGTATCCACTGTATTGTGACCTTATGCTGACTGCTAAGTTCAGAAAGTAATGTCCTTAGAACTGGCAATTTCCCAGACAGGAGCGCCTCTGTTGCGGATTTTGCATCTGTCAATATCACCACAGGTTTTGTACCATGGCTGGTGGTATAATGTATGAAAGAGAGGGATAAAAGGGCAGAATGTTAGACGGGCCTGCGTGCCCAATTCTTAACCCTTTAAAAATAAAGTTTTGTTGTTGTTGTTGTTATGATATAGAATATAAATTGACATATTTGAAACAGGTGGTAAATTTGAAGGACGAGAGCAAAGTAGTGACACACAAATAGGTATCTGAATGTTTGGCCAGATGTTAGTAGTATGTCAGGAGGTAGCTAATTATTATTTATGGTGCAGCACCATAATTTTTTACTATATTAAAAAGTCTACCACCGCAAGCGAAACGTCATATTTTACGACCTCATATTCAAGGGATGCAACCCATGAATAAATAATCGAACGTATTTTTGCACTGTTACTTCCCTTGTGTGATAAATTTTATATCTGTACAAATTTTATATTTGCTGGTATTATTGAATGTAACGGGTCGGGGTTTAAAAAAACTATCATCATACTAGTGATGCTGTTAAGGCTCTTCCTCCTCGGTTTCTTTCTCTTTTTTTCTCAGCTTCTTTCTTTACCTATATTGCTCATACAAACTATCTTCATTCCATTGGGGCTGTGTAAGGCTTTGGGTTACAGTGTACCTCCTCGATGTGGTCTAGGGGCGGCGGGCGGTGGTGTGGGAGATCAGGGGTGGAGCGTGGGGTGTCGGCGTGTGGGGTAGGGCTAGGTGGTTCGAACCTTGGGTTGTGGCAGGTGTAATATGAAAATCGTAATAGGTAAACATGTATATATGACCGGTATATGATCTGTAGAGGGTCGTAGTAGTGTAAACACTATCATCATACGGGTTACAAATGAAAACCTTAAAAAGTGAAGATGGTCGGTGGTATTGATTGTAGCTGGTATAACTTAGTTAAATTAGTTGGTAAGGGGTGGGTAGCGAGTATTATTGATCTGTAGAGTGTCGTAGTGACTTGTTCACTATCATCATAGGGTTACAAATGAAAACCTTAAAAAGTAAAAATGGTCGATATTATTGATTTTAGTGGGTATATCTTAGTGAAACTCGATGGTAAGGAGTGAGTAGTGGTTATTAGTGGTCTGTAGAGGGTCGTAGTGGTGTAAACACTATCATCACATGGTTACAACTGAAAACCTTAAAAAGTAAAAATGACCGATAATATCGATTGCAGCGGGTGTAGCTTAGTGAAATTCGTTGGTGAGGGGAGGGTAGCGGCTATTAGTGATCTGTAGCGTGTTGTAGTGGTCAATACACTGTCATCATACGGGTTACAAATGAAAACTTTACAAAGTAAAGTAAAAATGGTCGATATTATTGATTGTCTCGGGTATGGCTTAGTGAAAGTCGTTGGTAAGGTGTGGGTAGCGGTTACTAGTGCTCTGTAGTGTGTCGTAGTAATCTATACACTATCATCATACAGGTGACAAATGAAACCTTAAAAAGTAAAAATGGCCGATAGTATTGATTGTAGCTGGTATATCTTAGTTAAATTCGTTGGTAATGGGTGGGTAGTGGTTATTATTCGTCTGTGGAGTGTCATAGTGGTGTAAACACTATCACCACAAGGTTACAACTGAAAACCTTAAAAAGTAAAAATGACCGATAATATCGATTGCAGCGGGTATAGCTTAGTGACATTCATTGTTAAGGGGTGGGTAGCAGTTATTAGTGGTATGTAGAGTGTCGTAGTGGCCTATACACTATCATCACAAGGCTTCAAATGAAAATATTAAAAAAAGGTAAAGATGGCAGGTATTATCGGATGAAGCGAGTATGGTTTTGTGAAATTTATTGGTAAGGGGTTTGTGAGTGGCAGAAAAGCTAGATAGGTTCTTCTGATCATTGCTAAGGGTTGTCGAGTGGGGCCATGGTAGATAAATACGTCCGGTCCTTGATAATAGCCAGAGGGTAAGACTCATATTAAAGTCTAGATTTGAACTCATAGTTGGCTGATCTAAGGGTGGCCGCCTGGGTGATACAGGGATATTTCGGCGGGGGTGAACGTACGTGAACGTTTTCAGACATGTCTTACGAGAAATCCGGAGGATGACTCAGAGCGGACTGTCCGCGGTAAATCTGTTTGAACATGTGTAGACATGTTTTCTATGGTGCATCAGCCGCACACGTTGTATAAAAAGTGCCACAAATGCGGACTAAAGACTGGACTAATGACTCAACCGATTAAAGATGGCGCTGTAGCCCGTCACGTGTCTAATGCGATACAACCGAAAAACACGTGGCTAAAACCAATCAAAGATGGCGCTGCATCAGATCACACATTGGTAATTGGATACAACCGAAACACGTGGCTAAAACGAGTCAAATATGACACTGCATCCGGTCACGTGGCTAATGGGATACAACCGAAAGACGGGACTAAAGCCGCTCAAAGATGGCGCTGCATCCGATCACATGTGGGTAATGGTTATATCCGATAAAATATACCGCTGCTTCCGGCCGTCTGTGTAATGGCTACAACCAGACCACGTGCTAACTGACTAAGGCCGAGGAAAGATGGTGACGCATCCAATCACACATAGTAATGGTCACATCCGATCAAAGATGGCGATGCTCCGGTCATTTCGCTAAGGGATACAATCGAAACTCGTGACTAAAACCGGTTAAAGATGGCGTCGCAGTGACCACATGTGTAAGGGTACAGCTGAGACGCGAAGGTAATGACTACGTCCGGAGGTATTCATGTAACTCAAACTCACAGAGGATGAGATTACATCCCAGTCGACCTTACAAAGCATTTTAAATTTGACATCCATGTTGTCAACACCTAGAAAATGATCAAGAAAGGACACCCTTCTTCCAAAAAAGCAAAAGAAACGTCAAAGAGAAACACAAAACATGGAATACAACCCTTGCAAACAAAAAACATTCCTGACTCCACTCACACTGGATGTGACACAGAGCAAAAGCTTCATTCCCAAAGCCTAGTATTGGTGCACGCTCAGAGAAATAAATACACTGGTTTCCAAAATAATGTCTGCCAAAATTCACCAGAGCATGCCACTTTTCACAAACGTAGTACAACTTCTACGTTACCTGTTCTGAAGACCGGTGATTCTTGTTTCTTCATCCCAGCTCTGTCATTAGACATGTTGTTTTGCAACTTCTTGTAGTCAGACAGCCGTAGACCCGCATGAGACAACATTTAATCTGCTTCATGATTCTTCTTCAGATGAAAATATTGATCTTCTGTCTACCAGTCATGGACCAGACTCTGAGTTTCTCAAGAAAATAAATGTTTTGTGGAATGAAAACTATCCTACTGCTGGTTTCCGAAGTTGCTCCCCTGTCACAGCAGATGAAATACAACACCAAACGAGTAAGGTATGTATAAATAATAACGTTCATAATCATAGATTCCAAGAACAGGTGTGCTAGTTCCGGTGTCTAATGGTACATTCTATTATCTGGTCCTCTTTATTTCACTATAAGTTGGTTTCAATGTGATTTTTTTTTCTCCTCCACAGGTTAATTTGTAACAGAACCTCACTTCTTAACAGTTCATATCATTGACACCGAAGAACGCAATGGTAACTGGCACCATGTAAACAGCGAACGTGAGCATTTTGAGCGACGTAAACTAGAGTTGACGCAAATTCTGGGCCCAGTCCTGGAGGACAGTCATAGACTCAAAGTCCTGGTGCAAAGAAAAAGTCAAGAACAACAGTGAAAGAGGCCGAGATAGTCTAATCCCCGTATGGTAACTGTTAATTAAAATGCAAAGGTCAACCCCACACTAGCGGACGAGTCTTAAAACACCTGCTAAAAAAAAAAACAAGATGGTTGTAATATACTTACAGTCGTGTCTTCAATAGCTGAAAAGCCCTCAATACAAAGAAAACTGCGGTGGTGTGAGGAGACTGTATATGTATATCGTCGGTATTCTGGCTTCACAGACTGTAGCTCACAGTGACTGCAACGCAAGTAAGACTATGCCCTCTATGCTATCTATTTAATCATGTTGAGAGGTCATGGGGCGAGCATGACCCGCATTTCCCAACCCAGCTTAAACATACAACAGGTCAACGAGCGGGTAGTTGAACGCTTAGTCGCGCGATACGGACAGCCGCGTCAGTATAATCTGAACCACTTGACCTAAGAAACTGGCTGAAAGCGGTTTTACACGTGGCTAAAAAAAAACTAGTATACAAACCCAAGGCTGATAACAGTCAAGCATTCTGATCCTAAGATGATTACAGACCTCAAGACTGTGCCTGCTAACTGGGTCTACATGACTAGTAGTGGTGAGACTATTAGACCTGTGGGCGGTGGTGATAAGGCCGTGTTTGTCTCATCCTACTGAGGGACGAGCACGTTACACATCCGAAGATTTTACGGTGAATCCCTCAAGAAATTCCCGACTAAGACAGGTATGACACTTACTCGGCAAGAATATGAACAGATGAGCGCTATGCATCGCGAGATCCTAGCTGACTTTGACAGACTCAACCAAGTTAACCAAGCCAGTAACGAAGTCAAACAAGGCACTAACAGAGACAAGCAAGGCTGTAACCAAAACATTCAAGTCAGTGGTCATGTCAAACAAGGCAGTACCAGAAGCAATCAAGTCCAAAACATTAAAGTCAGTGCTCAAGTTAAACAAGGAACTAACCGAAACCACCAAGTAGACGCATACTATACCGCCACTTCTCAACCCAACTACAGTCAGATGTGTGATGACTCCAGCAACCAGATGTGTGATGAGCCCAATAGCCAGCTGTTTGATGTGCAACAAGACACCAACCGAAATAATCAAGTCCAACACACTCAAGACAGTACTCAAATCAAACGAGTACTAAACGAAACCACCAAGTAGACACATACTATACCGCCAGTTTTCAACCCAGCTACAGTCAGATGTGTGATGACCCAGGCAACCAGATGTGTGATGAGCCCAATAGCCACATGTTTGATGTGCCCGACACTCAGATGATTGATGCCCCAGTTGTCTACAATACTCAGATGTCAGCCCACCAAGCAGGAGACCAGTGTTATGACTACATGCCAAGTGACATATACATACCAGGCTACCAGCCGGAAAAACCAACCTACTCAGACAATGGTTTGAAGAAACCCAGAAACAACATACAATGTGTACAGCTCTGTATGTGAAAATAGAATGTTGTGATGATACTATGTATACCAGCTCATATCACATCATCCACTTCGTATAATGACATTATGCATTTTGTTTTATTCTTGTAAAATGTACTGAAATGTTGTAAAAATGTACTAAAACACTGCAAAATAAACAGCCAAATTTCAGCCAAAACTTATGAAAAGTAGGACAATCCCTTAACCAAATGGAAAAAATATCTCACATTGTCGATTTAAATCCCCAACCTGCTAGAGATATTCGTCTGTCCCCTACGCAAACAACAGCTGTATTTCAGAATATTAAATGTATCTTATGTAATAAGTCACTATGGTTGAATGAAAAAATAAAATTTCAACAATAAGATTGTACAAAAATTAACATTTAAATTTCTCTTTCTGTTTCCAAATTGAATGTTGCGTGTAGAAATTTAATTGTTAATATTTGTACAATCTTATTGTTGAAATTTTATTTTTTCATTCAACCATAGTGACTTATTACATAAGATACATTTAATATTCTGAAATACAGCTGTTGTTTGCATAGGGGACAGACGAATATCTCTAGAATGTTGGGGATTTAAAACGACAACGTGAGATATTTTTCCCATTTTGTTAAGGGATTGTCCTACTTTTCATAAGTTTTGGCTGAAATTTGGTTTAAATTTTTCATATTTTGTTAACAAAGTTTCCATCTTTTCATAAGATTTGGATGAAATTTGGCCAAACTTTTCACATTTAGTTAACAAATTTTCTTACTTTTCATAAGGTGACTGAGATTTGTATAAGTTTGGTTGAAATGTGGCCAAAATATGTTGCTTTGGTTAACAATGTGTTCTACTTTTTTTTATAAGGTTGTTTGAAATTCGGTCAAACTTTTCACCTTTGGTTACCAAAGTTTCCTATTTTTCATAAGTTTGGGTGAAATTTGGCCAAACCTTTCACCTTTGGTTAACAAAGTTTCCTTATTTTTCATAAGTTTGGTTGAAATTTGGCCAAAATGATTGAAATTTGGCCAAAATGTTTCACTTTGGTTAACAAATTTTCTTACTTTTCAAAGGTTTGGGTGAGATTTTTATAAGTCTGGTTGAAGTGGAGCCAAAATTTTTCACTTTGGGTAACAAATTTTCCTACTTTTCATAAGTTAGGTTGAAATTTGGCCAAACTTTTTACGTTTGGTTAACAAATTTTCTTATTTTTTATAAGTTTGGATGAAATGTGTCCAAACTTTTCACATTTGGTTAACAAAATTTCAAATTTGTTAATAGTTTGTTTGAAATTTGGCCGCAAATTTTCGTATTTTTTATAAGTTTGGTTGAAATTTGGCCAAACTTTTTACCTTTGGTTAACAAAGTGTTCTACTTTTTATAAGTTTGGTTGAAATTTGACCAAACTTTTCACATTTGGTTAACAAAATTTCCAATTTTTTAATAAGTTTGTTTGAAATTTGGCCAAACTTTTCACAGTTGGTTACTAAATTGTCCTACTTTTCATAAGTTTGGTTGAGATATTTCAGACTATGGTCAACAGTTTTTCCTACTTTGGTTAACCCGTTTCCTTAATTTTGTTGAAATATTTCTTGAATTTGTCATCATTATGTACCATTCTCTCATCACATGACAACTATATACACCGTAAACACTAGACAAATTCAACAACCAAGACGTAATTATAATATATGCCTGTTTATTTTGCAGTGTTTCAGTACATTTTACAACATTTCATTACATTTTACAAGAATAAAAAAAATGCATAAGGTCATTATACGAAGTGGATGATGTGATATGAGCTGGTATACATAGTATCATCACAACATTCTATTTTCACATACAGAGCTGTACACATTGTATGTTGTTTCTGGGTTTCTTCACACCATTGTCTGAGTAGGTTGGTTTTTTCCGGCTGGTAGCCTGGTATGTATATGTCACTTGGCATGTAGTCATAACACTGGTCTCCTGCTTGGTGGGCTGACATATGAGTATTGTAGACAACTGGGACATCAAACATCTGATTGTCGGGCACATCAAACATGTAGCTATTGGGCTCATCACACATCTGGTTGCTGGAGTCATCACACATCTGACTGTAGTTGGGTTGAAAAGTGGCGGTATAGTATGCGTCTACTTGGTGGTTTCGGTTAGTTCCTTGTTTAACTTGAACACTGACTTTAGTGTTTTGGACTTGATTGCTTCTGGCAGTGCCTTGTTTGACATGAGCACTGACTTGAATGTTTTGGTTACAGCCTTGCTTGTCTCTGTTAGTGCCTTGTTTGACTTCGTTACTGGCTTGGTTAACTTGGTTGAGTCTGTCAAAGTCAGCTAGGATCTCGCGATGCATAGCGCTCATCTGTTCATATTCTTGCCGAGTAAGTGTCATACCTGTCTTAGTCGGGAATTTCTTGAGGGATTCACCGTAAAATCTTCGGATGTGTAACGTGCTCGTCCCTCAGTAGGATGAGACAAACACGGCCTTATCACCACCGCCCACAGGTCTAATAGTCTCACCACTACTAGTCATGTAGACCCAGTTAGCAGGCACAGTCTTGAGGTCTGTAATCATCTTAGGATCAGAATGCTTGACTGATACCAGCCTTGGGTTTGTATACTAGTTTTTTGAGCCACGTGTAAAATCGCTTTCAGCCAGTTTCTTAGGTCAAGTGGTTCAGATTATGCTGACGCGGCTGTCCGTATGGCGTGACTAAGCGTTCTACTACCCGCTCGTTGACCTGTTGTATATTTAAGCTGGGTTGGGGAATGCGGGTCATGCTCGCACCATGACCTCTCAACATGATGAAATAGACAGCATAGAGGGCACAGTCTTATTTGCGTTGCAGTCACTGTGAGCAACAGTCTGTGAAGCCAGAATACTGACGATATACATATACAATCTCCTCACACCCAGAGCATTTTTCTTTGTATTGAGGGCTGGTCAGCTATTGAAGATACGACTGTAAGTATATTACAGCCATCTTGTTTTTTTAAGCAGGTGTTTTAAGACTCGTCCGCTAGTGTGGATGGACCTTTGTATTTTAATTAACAGTTACCATACGGGGATTAGACTATCTCGACTTCTTTCACTGTTGTTCTTGACTTTTTCTTTGCTCCAGGACGTTGACTCTGTAACTGTCCCCCAGGACTGGAGTCAGAATTTGCTCCAACTCTTGTTTACGTCGTTCAAAATGCTCACGTTCTCTGATTACACGGTGCCAGTTACCATTGCGTTCTTCGGTGCCAATGATATGAACTGTTAAGAAGTGAGGTTCTATTGCAAAATTAACCTGTGGAGGAGAAAAAAATCATATCGAAACCTACTTATAGTGAAAAAAAAAGAGGATCAGATAATAGAATGTACCATTAGACAAAGGAACTAACACACCTGTTCTTGGAATCTATGATTATGAATGTTATTATTTATACATACCTTACTCGTTTGGTGTTGTATTTCATCTGCTGTGACAGAGGAGCAACTTCGGAAACCAGCAGTAGGATAGTTTTCATTCCACAAAACATTGATTTTCTTGAGAAACTCAGAGTCTGGTCCATGACTGGTAGACAGAAGATCAATATTTTCATCTGAAGAAGAATCATGAAGCAGATTAAATGTTGTCTCATGCGGGTCTACGGCTGTCTGACTACAAGAAGTGGCAGAACAACATGTCTAATGACAGAGCTGGGATGAAGAAACAAGAATCATCGGTCTTCAAAACAGGTAACGTAGAAGTTGTACTACATTTTTCAAAGGTGGCATGCTCTGGTGAACTTTGGCAGACATTATTTTGAAAACCAGTGTATTTATTTCTCTGAGCGTGCACCAATACTAGGCTTTGGGAATGAAGCTTTTGCTCTGTGTCACATCCAGTGTGAGTGGAGTCAGGAATGTTTGCAAGGGTTGTATTCCATGTTTTGTGTTTCTCTTTGACGTTTCTTTTGCTTTTTGGAAGAAGGGTGTCCTTTCTTGATCATT